>JANTPZ010137933.1:0-11487 GCA_025593235.1 Vachellia pachyceras
TGATATCATATAGCAATTATGCGAGGCATACCTTGTAAGTTGTTGAGAGACAAAGAGAGGCGTTCAAGTGAGGATATGTTAGAAATAGTTGGAGGTATAATTCCTGAAAGCTTGTTCACAGAAAGGCGTAAAATTTTGAGATGTTGAAGCCTTCCAATATCAAAGGGAATAGATCCGTGTAGAGAATTAGAATTCAAATCCAAGGTCTCCAACTTAGACAAATTGGATATACTCGGAGGAATCAGACCTTCAAATCTATTATTTCCAAGAACCAAGTGTTGAAGACTAAATAAGCTCCCAATCCAAGTTGGGATTTCTCCACTTAATGCATTATAGCTCAAGTTCAGAATTTCTAACCTCTGCAACTGAAGCAGCTGTTTTGGAAACTTACCAAACAAGTTGTTGCTGTTGAGGTCAAGTTTCACAAGGAAGGACAGATTCCCAATCTGTGAGGGTATGTTGCCGTTAAGACCCATCTTAGAAAGACTTAGTATTCTGACTCTCTCATGCTTAGAACCACATGTAACACCAGACCAACTGCAAAAAGAAGATGAATTGGACCAGTTTTGCAAGTGATTGTAAGGATCACTAACAGAAGATTTGATAGCTAGAAGGGCCAGTTCATCTGAATTTGTGGAATTGGAGTTACATAAACCAGGGCAAATCATGAGTAACATGAAGGAGAATTGAAAGAAAAGGTTTCCCATCATGTTGGTAGGAATATGGCTTGTCAGATTCAAGACCAAGGAGGAGAAATATCAATGGTGCACAATAAATAAGGCAAAGGTAAGGTTTCATTTTGATATATTAATATTTCAAAGCATATTTTCAGTGCTTTGACATCAAATGATATTTTGTATCAATCAAGACCAAGGAGGAGAAATATCAACGATATTTTTTACAAGTTTGGGAGGCAAGCTGGCACCCCCTTCCCGGAAATGTCTGTGTCTTCTTTAACAACTATTTTCTTTTTGACTTTTAAAGAACCCTTGATTGATTGGTCAATATAAAAAGATAGATTAATTATAAAGGGGATTTTTGGGGGGGGGGGGAGGCCTGAAATTATATTATTGAAAATGGATATTTCATTGTTTGAGGAAAAAAAGTTGGATTTAAACTCCTCTGAAAGGAATATTCTTATTATATAGTTAGCAAATGAAAAAGAAATCTTTGGCATCTTTTTTTTCTTCCTGATTGATTCCTTACGCGTAGCTAATTAATACTATTGAAATTAAAATATCCAAACTGTTTTTTTATGTCCAAATCTGTAAAGAAATATTATTAACAGTATTAAATAAATAAACTAAAGTGTAGGTTTTTAAGATAAATTAGAGATATTATATTTCTGATTTTGATAAAAATCAAGAGAAATAACTTTTTGTGCTGAACTCAAATAAATAAATAGTTATTATATTCTTAAATTGGTTATCGATTTGCCAATTCCTTTTTTCACCTTGATTGATCGTTGCCTTGTAGATAGGGGAGCAGCTTCTCTTCTTAAGCCCTTCATTACTATTAGATCCGACTCTAATTGTCTGAATAGAATATTTTATATAAATAAATTAAACTACTAAAATTCGATCTAAATAATTGATAACTATGGTGATTAATTTGCTAATGATTTTAAGACTTTGGAATTGCAGAAGTTTTAGATGAAGTTAAATCTAGGAACGATGCAGAGACGACACCTACAATTGCTTACTCATCACCATGACAATAGAAATGCATAATTAAATTAATGCTAAAGTATAAATTTGATATATCAATTTTAAAAAGTACATTTTTAATCCATTTATCAGAAAATCATAAATTTTAAGTACAACTTATCATTATTTAAAGACTTTGGAATTGCAGAATTTTTAGGTGAATTTAAATCTAGTGACCATGCAGAGTGGGGGACTCAAAACCCTGTTTCAGGAGGTGCAAACTATTTTTTTAACAGTAGATTTAAGATGAATTAGATTTATTCTTAATATGTTTTGAGAAAAATTTGAGTAAAAATTTAGTGAGTTTAAAATTAATAAATGTGTGAGTGCAAAATAAATCACATAGTACTAATATATACCTAATTTTATGGAAGTCAGGGGTGCGGTTAAACCCCCTGACTTCCAAGTAGCTCTGCCCATGCGTACAATTGCTTACTCATCACTATGACAATAGAAATGCATAATTAAATTAATGCTAAATTATAGATTTGATATTTTAAATTTAAAAATACATTTTTAGTCCATCTATCTGAAAATCATAAATTTTAAGTATAATTTATCATCATTTAATTGTAGAGTCACCATTTAAATTTATTAAGTTATTTTTTTATTAAAATAAACTAACGATATTAAAATAAAAGAATTAAAAAATGTACTTTTTTAATTTAAAGGGTTAAAACAAAATTTCGTGTAATTTAAATGATCAAACGGATATTTTAGCCTTAAATTAATAAAGAAGGGGATGATTATGCATATAATATTATATAAAAAACATACTTAATAGCCAAGAAGTGCAAATTTAAATCAATCTCAATTGAACTTGTTCATCTCAACAAGGATCATTCATCAAAATAGTCCTGTCTTCCCAGAAAATACAAGTTCTTAAAACCAAAGAATAAACTGAAAATCATCAACAACTAGAAATATGAAACTGTGTCTTCTCAAGTATCCAAATATAACTATAGTTAAGTATATGAGAAAACACAGTTTTAACTAGTAAAAAAATTAATGGTTCTTTATTTCCTTGCTCCCCTTTTCCTCCTCCTCCTCTTTTTCTATATCGAAAATGAAAATGTCCCTCTACTATACCGAATTGTCTGTAACATTCTCTTTGTAACGTGGTATCTTTTCATTCCACTTCCTCTTCCCTGCGGTATTTGCGGTCTTCGTCTACTCTAAATCGTGTGGCTGTGGGTTTTACATGCCTGTATTAGGTTTGGGAACTCCGTTAGGAGAAAGGAGTTTGCGGATTTTTAGATGATTTTGTGAATTTCAAAATGGTTTTTACGGATTTTAAGATGGTTTTGTCTTAATTTGCGTGCACCGTTGGGAGAACGAAGTTCCCAAATAAGCACTTTGTTAGAGTTTGGAGCTAGTGCGTGTACCATGTCTCTCCACGTCCTCTTTAGCCCAATCCTATATTTGATTGGATCGGATATGTATGAGAATTGAATCGACCCGAATCGTTTTGAGGAATTTCTATCATTTTTCTTACCAGTTTCTTTTGGTTTGTATGTTCTTTCGTGATATATTAACCTTTCTTCCTCCTTATGTAAGGTTTCATTTTGATATATTAATCTTTCAAAGCATATTTTCAGTAATTTGACATCAAAATGATATTTTGTATCAATCAATGCTATTTTACAAGTTAAAGTCAATATGTTAGCATTCAAGATTTTTTTCAACATTTAAAAATTCAATATCAGTATTTTTTTTGTTAATCAACAAGATTAGAGTTAAATGACTAAAAAGACACCTAGATAAATATGCAAAAATATCCATAAGGTTATATTTAAAATAGGTTAAACATCATATGTTTTTCAAATATGTAAATTTACTCATAAACTTTGAAAAGAAAAGTGAAAATGTGACACCCATTATCCATAACATAACACAATTAAATATATACCTTTAAAGCATCAACTCCCTTCTCAATTTTAAAGTTTTCATTTTTAAAAAATTAAAAAAATTAACCACTTTTACTCATAAAATATCAAAATATCACAACAATATGCATAAAATCTGATAATATAAAAAAAACACTACAGTGTATGGAAATGGTCCCAAAATTAATGTGTCGCTGGGAGGGACATGACACCCGCTTCGCGGAAGTGTCTTTCTTTGCAACTCATATTGTCTTTTTGACTTTTAAACAACCCGTGATTAGTTGGTCAACATAAAAGGACGATTAATTATGAAGGGGATGGTGGGGGCCTGAAATTATATTATTGAAAATGGATATTTCATTGTTTGAGGAAAAAAACAGTCGGGTTATTACTCTGAAAGGAATTTTCTTATTATATATTTAGCCCATGAAAAAACAAATCTTTGGCATCTTTTTTTTTTCCTCGTGACTGATTCCTCACGCCTACCTAATTGATACAATTGAAATTAAAATATCCAAACTATTTTTTATTTCCAAATCTGTAAAGAAATATTATTAACAGTGTTAAAAAAATAAACTAAAGGTTAGGTTTTTAAGATAAATTAGAGATATTATCTTTCTGATTTTAATAAAAATTAAGAGAAATAACTTTTTAGGCTGAACTCAAATAAATAAATAAATAGTTATTATATTCTTAAATTGGTTATCGATTTGCCAATTCCTTTTTTTCACCTTGATCGTTGCCTTGTAGCTAGGGGGAGCAGCTTCTCTTCTTTACGCCCTTCATCACTACTATTTTAAACTGTTAGAGTGGCTATCCTTTAAAAGTAAAAAAGAAAAGGGATTGCCAAAGAAGACCAAGAAGTGCATATAGTATTCTATAAAAATATATTTATTAACCAAGAAGTGCAAAATTAAATCAATCTCAGTTGAACTTGTTCATCTCAACAAGTTTCATTCATCAAAATAGTCCAGTCTTCCCAGAAAATACAAGTAAGTTCTTAAAACCAAAGAATAAGCTGAAAATCATCAACAACTAGAGATATATGAAACTGTGTTTTCTCAAGTATCCAAATATAACTAGTTAAGTATATAAGAAAACACAATTTTGACTTGTACAAAAACACAATTATTGAGCATAGCCATCCATCGTGGAAATCCCTATGTCGGCCTTATCTTTATTAGTCAATTAAAAAAAGAGAGGTTGACTATAAAATGGGACTTCACTTTTTTGTTAAAAAAATAAAAATAAAAGACGGATCACGCTGAAAAATTGTAGACCATTTTCAAACCCATGGCTACGTCAGTTTGGCTGCCAATGAAATTAAACTGCTAACTAATTTCTTAGATACCATTTTCTACAAATCAACATCAAAGAAAAGTCCCTTTCTAACCATTCACCTAACAAGTTCCAAGTTTCCACTTATAACATTGCTCTAGGGTAATTAATGACTTTTTTCCTTAATTTTACCCCTATCTAATTTTTCGGAAAAGTGAAAGATGAGATGAAGGTGGGATATTTTTAAATGGATAGAGATAAAAATTTTAAATTGTTAAAGTTTGTTAATTTAATGAATTTTTATATGTGAAAATGAGGTACAAATATTATATATATACTACTTTCATTTCTTAATATAAGAGTTAATTGGATTTTTGGAGAGATTAATGAAAGAAATTAACTAGCTAATCCATCTACATTTTTTAAATTAATTTATTTAATTTATAAATTAATATATAATCTAACTGTACATATAAATATTTTAAAATATATGTTATTAAGTTATTTATTTAATTTTTTTAACACCTCAAAAAATTAGTTGGCTTTTATATTAAGTAATGGAGGTAGTATCGTATAACAATAGAGTGGTAATTTTTTAATTCCAATGCATGCATTTGTATGCCCAACAAATTAACATGGATTCTGTCAATGAACACTTGGTATTCAACTAGTATATATGCGGTTTAGGTTTTGAGCCTTGGATGCAGCAGCGTTAAAATTTTTTAGGAGAACTGTAACATTCCAAATTTTTTGACTTAATTATAATTGAAAAATAATTATTTGTGATAAAAAATTATCAAGTAATTACTGAAATTTAAAAAAGGTTGGTAATAAGTTTTATTATTAAATTTAATAATTAAAAAATAAAAAGAAGGGAGCCACGGATGAATTGAATAGGAAAATAAAAAACAGAGGAGGCCACGGGATGAATAGTGAATAGTGAAAAAAATTCATTATTTTAAAAAATCTTTACTGACTTGACATAAGACCAATTATTTAAAAATAATTGAGTTTTACATAAATGTTTGGCAAACAGCTAAAATCATTTAAAAATGATTAAGTTGTTTTAATATATTTAATTTAGATTACGTAAAAATAATTAAAATAAGTTAATTTAAATACTCGCTAATCCTTGCTTCAAGGAACTTGGTCTTGTGTTAATGATGTATAACCGTCAACGTAGTTTTTAGTCCTACGAGAAAAGAGGGAATTACTCGTAATCAGATAGCGCTCATTGCCTTATTTTTGAGAGAAAACCAAAAAGAGCCAAGAGTGGCTATTCAAATATTCAATGCTCACCACCGGTCTTGTTGCTTTAAAATGGTCAGTCCATATTTTTTTTAATGGTTCCCATTCGATATCCCAGAGCAAGCTATCTTTCAAACGGACAATGGTCCCAGACTAATCCGGATCACCCGTGGTAGGATCCTAAAGGCGGCTAGGCTACCACCAGTACATATTTATTATTTGATCCGTTTGGTAAAACGGTGGAGAAGTACTTTCACCATTTACGAGGTAAATGTGTGAAGGAGATTATCTCGTTTTACGAAAAAACACTGTTGAACGTGCTTTTGGGGTGTTGAGAAGCTTTCTCAAACACCCCCATTATTGTGTCTTCAATGGCTGTACGTGTGTGTATATATATTCGCAACTAGGTGATGAAATAGGTTCTATATTAATCAGAACAGTTAGCTAGGTTTACAATCAAGTTTCATAAGGAGGGTTTTCAGCAACTTGATGTTTTGTATTGATTTTAATTATATTTACACACAATTTGATGGATAATTAGATTATGAATGAAACGTTGATCCACATTTTGCAGTTATTACTGTCTCTCTTTCTCTCTCTGTTCTCGTGGAGGAGGTTTCGCCAGCGCCAAAGCGATTTGAATTGAGATAGACGCACGTACAAGAGTCAACTCATGTATTTATAAATTAAAATCTTGTGTGTTTTTTCTCCTCATCTCATTCTTAATATGGCCAATTGACACTACAAAAATCCAATTTATTAATTCAAATATGTTTTTCTGGTCTAGATGTAGTAGATATATACATAAATGTATACCTTATTCGATCGATTGACTATATTCTGATTATAAAGTGTAAGAGCGAGATTATACTAATGCTATATATATTGTGGGATTGAGTATGATTAGTAACCTGCATATTTTTTGGCGGTTTTGCTTTAGAGTCATCGTGTCCATATTAATAAAGGTATCTTTGGATTGAACGGAATAAAATTAGATTTAATCACAGTGCATGGTGGGAATATCCTTATAGGCTAGCCTTAATCTGCCCTTTTCATCCCTACCCTGCTGATTTCGAACTGGATCAATCATCAGCGTTCCTTATAATTTAGTGAGGACGCTGAGGGGATATAATTAGATTCCCAAACACGGTTATATAGAAATAGAAGAAACAAACAGTGTGAATGATGATGATGGAATGGGCAGCGTGGGGGGGTATACATAACCCCACCATTTTGCTCCTCCTCTGCGCAGCCGTTGGGGATGGACTCATCAGGTCCATTTTTTTTTTATCATTTAGGTAATAAAAATCTCCTTTTTAACAAATTTTTATAAAAGGAATTTTATATATTTTTATCTTGCTAATGGTGATAATTTTATTTCGATTAAATGAAAATTTTAAGTTAATTTTTTTAAAAAATTTTGAGTTTTAACAATATAAAACAAGTGTAATAAAGAGGGATTTTAATCGATAACTTTAAACAGTATAAATTTTGATTTGATCATCTTATCATTTTATAATGATTTTATTAGAAACAATTGTTATTTCTGGACTATATGGCCAATTAAGATTGTAGTAAACAATTTATTTGGGTTATTAGCAATATTAGTAACATTTCAATTAGTTTAGTTTTTCCCTGCTGGTTGATTTGAGAATTTAAAATAATTCTTCCATTTAATAAGATTATTATTTGGGCATATATGATTTTTATACCGATTCAATTTGAGTTTTATAATTTATTTTAGTATTTTAGAGCCTATATTAATTATTGTGTGGTTTGGATGTAAGGTTTATGATGTTATATAGATATTAGGAATTTTTGGAGGAACTTTAAGTATTGAAATTTGGTGTTCTTGAATGGATTGAGTAAATAATTATATTTGTAGTGATTCCGATAAGTGAGAAATGATTTATGAAAGAAAGAAACTGGAATTTTAACAAGGATTTGAAGATGTTTGATTTATATGATTTTTGAGGATTCAAAGAGAGCAAATTGTGAGAATTTTTGGAGATGGGAGAAATTATTATTGGTCATAATTTTGACAAGTAGAATAGAGGTATTGGATAATAAAAATATGAATAGGATACATAATTTGAATTGTGATCGTAAGTGGGAAATTATTGGAGGACTTTGAATTTAAATAGGAGGTGAGTTTTAGTTAAATTCACATATTATTGTTTTGGTTAGTATTATATTAATATGTAGTTAAAATAATTATGTAGTTGACTCTATTTTGGTGATTTGAACTTTTGGTTGTAGATTGTTGTGGTACTGTACTCTTGTTTTGATGTGAGGTAACTACTTTCCACTTACTACGCATGCTTGGAACATGTTTGTCAGTGATTTTAAATTTATTGCCATAAAAATATTATTGTTGATAAACCTTGCATTATTAATGTTGAAAATGCATTATGAAATTTGAAGTTAAAGAGATTATGTGTTGTAAACTTGTAATGGCAATGTTTGCAAATGGCTCTTAATATATATTCTTGTGATTTTATTGTGATTTTGAGTATGAAATTATTAGTTGGAGAATGTTGTTGGATATTCATTTATATATACACACACATGTGATGATAACAAATTGTGGATATGCCATGATTAAGCAATAGAAAATGAGTATTGTGATATTGGGAGAGGTGGATGTTGTTATTAATAGAAGGTTATTAAAGATGAAATAAGGGGGTAATTTTAAGTATGTATAAAGAGGAAATAACGATGGAGGACTTCCGGTTGTACACCAGATGATCATAGGCCCATTGTACTATGGGGCCATTATGACACACATTAATGTTAAGGGGAGAACATATGATCCGAACTTGTGTTATGTAGATCTGACCAATCCAAATCACTTGAACGGTTAGCTTTGTAAGTAGCTACCAGTCACATAGGACAACACTAGCCCATGAGTTCAGTTAGAAGAAATAAGACAGGGGGAGTTACAAATGAGATTTAGTGATTAAGAAAAGTGGTCATGTCATTATTTATCTATGTGACCCTTGCGATCTATTTATGATGATGATGTTGATATATGTGTGTGTAATGTGAAATGTAAATAGAGATTACTGTTTAAATTGTTTAGAAAATTTACTTATAAAACGATGCAATTAAATTGACAATCATGATATATATCTTGTGAAAAGAAAATAGAGGTGATTGTATATGATTTATGAATTATATGCAATTAATTCTTTATCTCTCATCAGTACTCACCCATATGCTTTTTGAGTTAGATTGCTAGTTGCTGAGACTTTTGTCTTACCCTATTATTATTAACATTTTTAAGTGTCAATACCTATGCTGAAACAACTGGAAAGGTTCTAAAGGTTTTCACAAAGCTCTCTCCATTGTATAGCCTCCTCCTCTATCAATGTATTGATTAGATCATGGTTCAAAAAATCGGACCGGACAATGAACCGGCTGAGACACTGGGTCAAGGTTCAGAGGTCGAACCGGGGGTTGACCCGGGGGTCGACCCGGCTATATAAAAAATTAAAAATATTACAAATTAATTTGTAATAACAATCTATGCATTAGGAATCCAAATATCCATGTACTAATCAAAGTTCTAACATTTTAATACATATATTAAAAGTTTAAAATAGTAGATTATATCATCTACAAATCAAAGCCATCATCATTAAGTTTGGGAATCTACCAATCAAAGTCATCATCATTTAAATTTTGGGAATTTGGTGGAATGGAGACATTCATAAACGGGGGATTAGGAATCTGGGAATGGCGGAATGCTTCGGTCGGATCTTTTTGTGGCCAGGTCCCAAAATGGCGTTGTTTTGGGTCCTGGCCCAAAAAAAAAATAGCAACCCGCCCAACTCGCCGGGTTGGGCAGGTTAATGTCAACCCGGTCGGGTTGACTCGGTCAACGTCGAGTCAACCCGTTGACCGGGTTAACCCTGGTTCGGATCGGCCAGTCTGCCAGTTCAGCGGTTCCCCGGTCTGAACCGATTTTTTGAACCATGCTATATTCCCTTCCTTGGAAATCTAAAAAAAAAAAGAGTGATTTCTAGTTAGCTTTATTTTTCAAAAATATTCTCAATAATGAGATCACACGTCCATTCTGGAAAAGCCACATTTGTTATTAAGATAGTTAACTAAAGTCAATATTCAAATACCACACCATCCAACTAATTATCCACAGTATACTTAACCGCTCTAACGCGGATATTTCCGGAGTAAAAATGATCATTTACTTTTATTATTATTACTATTACGAGGATTATAAATTTTATTATTATTATTATTATAGGAGATGTAAATATGAAAATAGAGATGGAGAAATTGTGGTTGGGGGGATAAAGGGGCCTGCGTGCATGATTAAGTTCAGAGAACCATGTTGGGGTTTAGACTTTGAATTCAAACATGTGAAAAATGTGTGGAGAGTTCTAGAATGCCTAGTATATACAAGAGATCTCTAGAGAATTTTAGGGTTCTCTAGAGTGGACCGTGATATCCTCCCCCACCTATTCCGGCGACGTCCTCGTTGCCGTCTTTGCTTCGTACGCCTAAGAGTTTAAAGCTGTAATAATCACGTCGATGTGACTGTACAGTCATGATCGCCATTTATTACCATTAAAATAGAATCACATTATATCCCACTCTAGTTGCTTCTTCTTTTTTCTTGCTTCCGGGAATATTTTTTATTAATTCGAGGTGCGTCAATTTAAAATAAAAGATTTGTTCATATTCTTAACAGAAAATCGACATACATGTGTGTTTGTTTCGCCTAATTTCATTTTTATAACGGTACACGTAAATTAAGATAAAATTATTTTAAAATTCATAAAATTATTTTAAAATTTATAAATTCATTTCTCCCAACGAAATCCCTTTCTTCCCGATGAAGTTCCCAAACACACTGTGTGTGACGATGAAATCTCATATTTAGTTACTGCCATGTCTAAAATGGCAAGCGCGTCATAATAATAACGTTCCACATCAAATCCCACTAATCTCACTTTGCGTGTCACAATTTGATGGTCCTTTTCTGGCTCTTAGTAACTCATGAGCTCATCAACAAGCTAAGTAACAATAATATGTTCATTAGATAAAACAATTCACATTAAGATGAAATTTTAATTTGCAATTACTCATCCTTTCCCGTCTTTAATACAGTAATCACTTCACATTTTTATTCTATTAGAAAACTAAATAAACAGATATATTTATTATTTCTTCCGAATTAATCATGTTTACTACTTTCGATTCTTAATATAATAGTCAGTTAATTTTTTAGATAAAAGAGTTAAATAAATCATTTAATTATAATATATTAAAAAGCATTTATGTGCACCATTAAATTATGTACTAGTTTGTAAGACGGTAAATTAATTTAAAGAAAAATAATAAAT
>JANTPZ010137937.1:0-14957 GCA_025593235.1 Vachellia pachyceras
ATGGGTCCCTTTCCTGAAGGTTTTCCCATCCTCATATCACTCTGGGCAATTTTCCTTAATTCTGGAATTCCTACGGAACTCCGTGTACTAAGCCAGGTCTATCTTTATGACTTCCGGCCTATAGTCTTTCTTTCTATACTATTTACCTCTGATTTCTCTTTTCGTTTCCTAGTAATCGGATTAGCATTTAAATCATCGAAATTTATGGATATTACAATAAAACCATTTAAGAGAGCATTTTTAACATCCATTTGAAATAATTTGAAATCCATTAAAGAAGCAAAGGCTAGTAACATACGTATAGCTTCTAACCTCGCCACAGGAGCATAGGTTTCATCATAATCAATGCCTTCTTCTTGATTATACCCTTTTGCAACCAACCTTGCTTTGTTTCAGACAATGATTCCTGATTCATCAAGTTTGTTCCTAAACACCCATTTTGAACCAATGACTGGATGATCCTTGGGTCTAGGTACTAAATCCCAAACTTGATTCCTTTCAAATTGATTTAATTCTTCTTCCATAGCAATTATCCAATAATTCTCAGTCAAAGCTTCCTCAACATTCTTAGGCTCTATTTGAGATATGAAAGCGGAAATTTGAGCTTCATTAATAATTCTTTTTCTGGTACGTACACCTTCACTCACCTCTCCAATCACTTGATTGATGGGATAATTGCAGATGTACTTCTAAGCTCTTGGTTAAGGAGATTGAGGATGTTCATCTGATTGTTCATTTTCAAAAACTTGAATGGCTGACAATCAGTTGAACTATCCTTGTTTGGATTTTTAAAACTTTTTGAAACGATAATTTCTTTATCAGCATCAGATTTTGCAGGAGGATTGGTTTCAACAAACACTACATGCACATATTCTTCTACCACACAAGTTCTTTTGTTAAAGACCCTATAAACTTTACTCCTATTTGAGTAACCAAGAAACAAACCTTCATCAAACTTGGGATCAAACTTACCAAGATTATCCTTACCATTATTACGAATGAAGCATTTGCTAGCAAAGACATGAAGGTGAGACAGATTTGGTTTCTTCCCTTGAACAGCTCATATGGTGTCTTTCCAAGTGTTGGCCTTATGTATGCTCTATTTGAGATATAGCAAGTTGTGCTTAGAGCATCTGCCCAGAAAACTTGTGATACCTGCTTTTCTATCATCATTGCTTGTGCCATATCAGTAAGAACTCTGTTCTTTCTCTCTACTACTCCATTTTGTTGAGGAGTTCTTGGTGCTGAGAAATTGTGATCAATTCCTTCACTTTCACAATATGCTGCAAAGTCTCCATTTTCAAATTCTCCTTCATGATCTTTTCTAATGGAAACAATAGACATACCTTTCTCATTTTGGACCTTTTTGGTAAAAACAGTGAATAATTCGTATGTTTCACTTTTAGAGACTAAAAATATGGTCCATGTGAATATGGAAAAATCATCAACAATCACTAGAGTATATAAATTTTCTCCTAAGATTCTTACTCTAGCTGGAGCCATCAAATCCATATGAAGTAGTTCAAGGGGTCTTTTTGAAGAAAGCTCAGTTTTTGATTTCAAAGATGATTTGGTTTGCTTTCCCAACTGAAAAGCATCACACACCAAGTCATTTTTGAATTTAAGCTTTGGAAGTCCTTGAACTAATTCATTTTTGATTAATTTGTCAAGTTGATGCATGTTTACATGAGCCAATCGTTTATGCCATAAATTGGTTTCATCAGCTTGACTAATTAAGCATGAGTTAGAAAAATTCTTTTCTAATTCAATGGTGTAACAGTTACCATCTCTAAAAGCTCTGAGTTGAATGTTCAGCTTCTCTTTATTATTCTTGTTGATGATGAAGCATTCTTCAGAGTCAAATATTACCCAATTGCCTCTGTCTGTGCTCTAACTAACACTAAAAAGATTGTGACAGAGACCTTCCACATGATATACATCTTTTACAGTAGCTCCATTTGAATTAGCAATTTCTCCAACTCCTGTGATCTTTCCTGATTGGTTTCCTCCAAAACTTACTTTGCCTCCATCTTTGGCTTTCAGGCTTATGAATATGCTCTTCTCCCCTGTCATGTGTCTTGAGCATCCACTGTCAATATACCATTTATTTGCTTTGGATGCTTTAAGACATACCTGCAAGAAAATCATTTGGTTATTTTAGGTACCCAAGTTTTGTTGGGTCCTCTGTGGTTAGTGTTTGGTGCCTTTGGAACATAACTTCCTTTTGGTACCCATTTATAAGTGCCTAATGCTTTGTTTTTCTTGAAGAAGCAATTTCTAGTTTGATGACATTTTCTATTACAGTAGCTGTTAGACTTGCTGTCACCCAAGAGGGGGTGAATTGGGTGTCATAAAAATTTTCGTTAAATCAAAGACTAAACAAAAACCAAGTTATTGAAAGAAAGAGCAGAGCAAAGAAGATGAACATGGTGATTTATCCTGGTTCGGTCCTCAGAGCTCCTCTAAGATTTTCCAATCCACTAACAACAATAACATCAGGCTTCTCAAGCCTTTACAAAGGGAATCACACTCCCCCTCACGATTTGCACTATAATAGAGACCAACATGCTCTGCTTTCTCAACTCAAACTCAGCCCAACAAGCTCACGATCCCAATCTTGAGTTTCTAACGGAAATACAATAAGTTTGGATGAACTGATATACTATCTCAAAGAGTGGATAGATAAACATTGAAGCTCTCGGAGAAGTATAATATCAGAGTCCTAATGTGGTGGAATTTCCACGAATCCACACTCTCTGTTTTGAGCTTAGTGACTCCATATAATTCATCTCTCTTATTTCTGTTTGTTGCTTCCTTATATTTATAGATGTTGGCAAAATATGTCCATTGGAGAGGAGCGTTGTATTTTCTGTTCAGCTTTGGCTCTTGTGCTATGTTTTTCAAACTTGGTCTGCTCTTACAGATTTGTTTACTGAAAGAGAAAGAATAGCCGTTGGAGTCCTGACAAGAAGCTAGTGTTTGTTGACAAAGATTAATCCGTTAGAAAGTGTTTTGCTTCTGTCACTCTTCTGCTTCACTGCCCAGTGATATGCATTAATGGGTCTGGCATGATATATGTCCGTTGTCTGTGAATTTATCCATTGAGAGCCCATGCTGGAGAAGTATTCAGAGATGCCTATTCCCTGTTAATAAGTCTAAGAATGAAGCATTTATGAAAGCAGTTGATATTCAAAAAGCCGTTACACAAATAAGGAAATATTCGGTAAGAGAGTAGGTGTGTAGCGTAGGTGAAGGTGTCAGATACAAAGCTATCAGAGAGAGAGAGAGAGAAACAGTGCTCGAGTGTAAGGTTTTTATGCTCGAGTGTTTGCTCAAAATATTTCAAAGAAAAGTTAAATGCTTTGATGCAATAAAGGAGTGTTATGTGAAAGTGTTTTGAAAAGAGTCAAACACTCGAGTGATGAATTTCAGTGCTTGAGTGTTGATTAACATTTCTAGGAATACTTGAATATTCTATGCATGTGATGAAAAATACTTTTGATGAATCATAATACTCGAGTGTTAAAATTATGATGCTCGAGTGTTAGTAATACTGGAAGTGAATGCTGGAAGTATTGAGATAGAGTATTGATGAACAGTGAAAATTTTCTGCTCGATACTCGAGTGATAGAAAGCTGGTACTCGAGTGTTAGCAGTGCTGGCTATCAATAATTGCAGTGTTGGCTTACAATGTTAAGTGAAAAGTTACAACACTAGAGTAATGGAAATCTGTGCTCGAGTGTTGTCTCTGCTGGAGGCTTTCACTTGGAGTGTTACTTGATAGCACTGTCAAAAGTCTCAACACTTGAGTGTTGAAAATGCAGTGCTCGAGTGTTGGCTATGCTTGATGTGTATGCTGGAGCATTGAGTGAAAGCACTGCGTGGAAAACTGAATTTTGAGCTCAGTGCTCGAGCACTAGGTGCCAGTGCTTGAGCATTGGCATGTTTTGTGGAGAAAACCTGATTTTGAAACCCGATGCTCGAGCACAGCTTGTAGCTCAACTTGCAACGGCCATAACTCTCTTATTTCAACTCCAAACATTGCATATAATATATCAATGAAAATCCCTGCAAGTATACTTTCATATGAAACAATAATCAGTCCCATATAATGTATATAATGAATGTTATGATAGATAAAATAAGCACAGGTAAGAGATAAAGCGTTCAGTTTTAACCACCAAGTTTAGAAATTTGTATCTCCTTCATTTGAAATCATTTGATGCTTTTCTTGGTGTCTATGAAACTCTTTTTGAGTCTAGTTTCATATGAAATTGGTTTCACATCAATTGGAGTTGTATTTTAGGAGATATGGTCAAAATATCAGATATATGTCGAGCTAACAGAAAATAGAGGAGGCCAACACTCGAGTGTTGACTATCCAGCACTCGAGTGTTAACTCCCAGAAGGCCAATACTCGAATGTTGTGACCCCAGCACTCAAATGTTGACTCCCAGAAGGCCAATACTCGAGTGTTGTGACCCCAGTACTCGAGTGTTAACTTCCAGAATCAGTTTTGAACATCCGAATAAAGCTGAGATGAATGGTTAATCAATAAAACATCTATTTAAAACATTTTAACATTCAAAAAGAGTTATTTAACTAAATCATCCTCCAATTAACAGGATGCATAAATATTTATTAACCAATATGCATTGTAAAATCATTATGCATGGTAAATATGTATTGTGAAAACTTTTTGCAATGTAAAAACATTTTGCTTCTTATTTGACATCATCAAAACTAATATCTAATAGTAGCTACAAAATGCAAAGGGTTCTGCGGAATGAATTAACCTTTGAAAGAAATTCAAATAGCTCTTATTGCCATGCTTTTTCTTTCCATTATGTAAATCATTTTGAGGAGTGTATCCTATAGCACTTCTATCATTTGTAAATTTCTGATTTTTCAAAATGATTCGAAGCATCTAACTACCTTTAGTAAATTTCTGAAGAGTTTTGGATAACTTTTCATTTCCATTTTTCAAATCAATACATTTTGAACAAGTATTTATGGCAACTTGTTTTTCAAGTTCTTTAACTCTTTTTCTCAGAAAAGATATTTCTTTAGCAAACTTAAGTAATTCAATATGCATTTCATCATATTCCTGACGTAATTCATCATAGCTAGGTTCAGCAAATACCTCTTCGGTGTCAGTTTCCTCTTCCTGACCACAAGACAAAGATTGGCTTCTTTTTCTGTATCACTTTCTTCTTCTCCAGAACTATGACCCTAGATGCCTGAAACATATGCCTTCTTCTTTGTAAAGAATTTAGGCTTTTTCTTTTCTTTTTCTTTGTTCTGAGCTGCTAGCTGAGGGCAATCAGCTCTCACATGGCCAGTTTGTTGCATTCATAACATATAATTCTGCAAGATGTTCCTTTTTGTGGCCTTCGGGAGTTTTGATCCTTTCTGTACATTCGTCTAAATTTTATGACGACCATTGCCAGTTCTTCATCTTCCACATCTTCTTCCTCATCCTCTGATTCAGGTTCTTTTTCTTTCTCCTTGATAGTTTTGAGAGCTAGCCCCTTTTTCTTTTTCTCATCAAGTTTGACAATTCCTTCTTGAATTTTTGTTTGCTCTCATACTCAGCAAGGCTTCCAAAGAGGGCTGCAACTGAGGTCATTGATTCACCACGGGATTCTTCTATGGCTGTGACCTTGGCTTCCCATTTGCTGGACACAACATTTAAAATTTTTCTCACTTGAGAGCGTTGATCATATGTTTTGCCAAGAGCTGCCAACTTGTTAATGAGGTGTGTATGATGCATTTGGAATTCAGCAATTGTTTCCTCATCTCCCATTCTAAGTAAATCATACTCAGTAGTTAGCATGTTAACTCTGCTCTCCTTCACTGCTTCAGTACCTTCATATATATGCTATTTCCAGTGCATCCCACATGTGTTTTGCTGAAGGTAGTGTGCAGACTTTGAAGAAATCATCTTCATTCAGAGCTGCCTGCAACATTAGTACAGCCTTTCTGTTGAGATGAACTCTCCTAAAGTCTTCACTATCAAACTCTGGACGAGTTTTAGAAGTTAGTCCATCTTCCACCTTCATGGGCACATAATTTCCCTGCTCAAATACATCCCATAGATCAATGTCAGTGGCTAAAATAAAATTTAAAACTTTTCTAGAAAGAAAATTTTTGGCTGTTTAATGTTGGAGGCCTGGTGATGGAAGCTCCATTAGTGAGTATATGCTCGCCAAATCCTGCCATGATCTCTCTTAAGACTGTTATATGCTTTAAACAAGAGACCTGCTCTGATACCAAATGTTAGAAAAGGATTTGACCAAGAGGGGGTGAATTGGTCTAATATAAAAATCAAGCACTTTAAAATTCACAGAAATAAAAGAGCAAAGTCATCGAGAGAAGAAGAAATATGAACACAGAGATTTATACTGGTTCAGTCTCCTTGACCTACGTCCAGTCCTCAGAGCACCCCTGATAATTGTAAATCCACTATCAACAAATGAACAAGGCTTCACAAGCCTGTATAATCTGGGAATTCACTCCCCCTTTCACTTCTTACTAAAACAGAGTCACACACTCTCTGCTTCTAGCTCACTTTCAACCTAGTTTACTCAAGATCCTATCCTTGAGTTTCTCACAAGTTTACAAAGTATTTTGGCCTCAGATATCTCTCTTAAAAGAGTAGATGGCTATTAATGAAGCTCAGAAAGAATTAATGAAAGATTACAGAGAATGTAGTAAATGCAACTTTGAATGTTCAGGATATTCGTTCTATCTATCTTTTTTTTTTTGTATTGAATACAGGTCCTTTTATAGCTGAGAGTTTCTTCAATGTCCGTTAGACTCCATTGATTAGCCGTTACTCTCAACATCGACCATTTGGATTCTTCATTAGTGGCATTTAATGCTACTGAGGTAGACAACGATGAATGTTGCAGAAGAACGTTAAAGTCTCCGAGCCTCGGACTTGTGCTTCTTTCCTCATTAAATGTTTCAAGCTTTTGCATTTATGAGAGTAGTTAATATTCAAAAATGTCGTTACACAGATAAGGAAAGTAGGTGCATAGCATAGGTTGAGAGTGTCAGACATCAAGCTGTCAGAGTAGCAATGCTCGAGCATAACTTTCTCAGTGCTCGAGTATTGTTTGAAATTTTTCAAAGAGAAATTCAATACTTTGACTTGCTACTCGAGTGTTGCATGAAAGTGTTTGAAAAAGAATCAAATACTCGAGTAAGAAATCACAGTGCTTGAGTATTGATAATGCTTCCAATGATTACTCGAGCATTCTGTGCAAGTATTGGAATATAAATTTTGAAAATTTATATTACTCGAGTGCTGGATTATGATACTCAAGTGTTAGTAATGCTGGAAGTGAATGCTGGAGCATTGTGATAGAGTATTGGTGAACAGTGAAAATTTTCAGCCGATGCTCGAGCATTGAATGGTAGTGCTCGCGTATTGCTAGTGCTTGCAGTGTTTGCTTCCAGTGTTAAGGGCTAGGTCACAATACTCGAGTACTGTTAAACTGTGCTCTAGCATTGGCTCTAATGGAAGCTTTTACTTGAAGTATTGCTTGACAGCACTGATAGAAGGCTCAACACTTGAGTACTGCATTTGCAGTGCTCGAGCATTGGCTATGCTGTCAACCAATGCTGGAAGGGTTGTCTGACAGTGTTGAGAAAAACAGTCAACACTCGAGTACTGAAACTTAATGCTCGAGTATTGGCAATACTTTCTTACCATATATTGGAGTGTTGACTTGAAGTGTTTTCAGAAAACCTCAATGCTCGAGTACTGTAAACCTAGTGCTCGAGCATTGGCTCTGCTGTCAGCCAATACTTGCAGTACTTCAATACATCATTGATTGTAATCCATGTTTTGGCCTAATGCTCTAGCATTGTCTTGCAATACTCGAGCATTGGCATTACTCTATGCCAATGCTTGAAGTGTTCACTCAGAGTATAGTTTAAAACTTCTTTTGAAAACATAGTGTTCTAGTACTACATTCCAATACTCAAGTATTGATAACACCTCATGTCAATACTTCAAGTATTACCTGGAAGCACTAAATTTTCTTAAGTTTAAAACATGCAATGCTGGGGCATTGAATTCCAATGCTCGAGTGCTGTCAATACTTTGACAAAAACACTCGAGTATTTTCATGAAGCATTGAATCAAAACTTTGCAACTTGGGATTCAAAATCATTTTACAATCTCTTAGCACAATTTTGTTATCTTCAAAACCAGTTATCAACACGATTTGCATGGAACATCCACATTGACTCAGTTTGGAATTAGGATTCCTTAAATCATGTTTTTTTTTTTCAAAATTCAAATATTTTCACATAAAAAAGGCCCATATTTTTTCAACAAGATTTGTGTTTAAGGAATTAAAATTTATCTCTCTAAGATTTGAATGAAAACATCCACTGTGACTCATTTTTTAAATAGGATTCTTTAAATAATGTTGTTTTTCAAGAAGTCATATATTTTCACATAAAAAAGTCCCATATTTTTTTGACAAGATTAGTATTTAAAGAGTTAAACATTTAGCTCTCTTAGATTTGAATGGAAACATCCACAATGACTCAGTTTTTAATTAGGATTCCTTAAATCGTGTTTTTTTCAAAATTCAAATATTTTCACATAAAAAGTGCCCATATTTTTTTAACAAGATTAGTGTTTAAGGAATTAAACATTTAACTCTCTTCGATTTGAATGGAAACATCCACATTGACTCAGTTTGGAATTAGGATTCCTTAAATTGTGTTGTTTTTTTCAAAATTCAAATATTTTTGCACATAAAAAAGGGGCCCACGTTTTTTTCAACAAGATTAGTGTTTAAGGAATTAAATATTTATTTTTCTAAGATTTGAATGGAAACATCCACTTTGACTCTGTTTTTAATTAGCATTCCTTAAATCGTGATTTTTTTTCAAAATTCAAATATTTTCACATAAAAAAAGGCCTATATTTTTTCATCAATATTAGTGTTTAAGGAATTAAACATTTAACTCTATTAGAATTTAAAGGAAACATCAACTGTGACTTATTTTTTAATAAGGATTCCTTAAATCGTGTTGTTTTTTCAAAATTCAAAAATTTTAACACAAAAAAGGGCCCATATTTTTTTCAACAATATTAGTGTTTAAGGAATTAAACATTTATCTCTCTAAGATTTGAATGGAAACATCCACTATGACTCAATTTTTAATTAGGATTCCTTAAATCGTGTTTTTTTTCAAAATTCAAATATTTTCACATCAAAAAGTGCCCATATTTTTGTAACAAGATTAGTGTTTAAGGAATTGAAAATTTACCTCTATTCTATTTGAATGGAAACATCCTTATTGACTCAGATTGGAATTTGGATTCCTTAAATCGTGTTTTTTTTCAAAATACAAATATTTTAACATAAAAAGGGCCCATTTTTTTCAACAATGTTAGTGTTCAAGGAATTAAACATTTAAACCTATTAGAATTGAATGGAAACATCCACTGTGACTCATTTTTTAAATAGGATTATTTAAATCGTGTTGTTTTTTCAAAAAGTCAAATATTTCAATATAAAAAGTGCCCATATTTTTTCGACAAGAATAGTATTTAAGGAATTAAACATTTAACTCTAGTAGAATTGAATGGAAACATCCACTGTAACTCATTTTTAATTAGGATTCTTTAAATCGTAATGTTTTTTCAAAAAGTCAAATATTTTCAAGCACATATTTTTTCGATAAGATTAGTTTTTAAGGAAATAAACATTTAACACTCCTAGATTTGAATGGAAACATCCACTGTAACTCATTTTTTAAACAGGATTCTTTAAATCCTGTTGCTTTTCAAAAAGTCATATATTTTCACATAAAAAGGTGCCCATATATTTTTGACAAGATTAGTATTTAAGGAATTAAAAATTTACCTCTCTTAGATTTGAATGGAAACATCCACAGTGACTCAGTTTGGAATTAGGATTCCTTAAATCGTGTTGTTTTTTTCAAAACTCAAATATTTTCACATAGAAAGTGCCCATATTTTTTTAACAAGATTAGTGTTTAAGGAATTAAACATTTAACTCTCTTCGATTTGAATCGAAACATCCAAAATGACTCAGTTTGGAATTAGGATTCCTTAAATTGTATTTTTTTTTAAATTCAAATAATTTAATATAAAAAAGGGCCCATATTTTTTTCAACAATATTAGTGTTTCAGGAATTAAACATTATCTCTCTAAGATTTGAATGGAAACATCCACTATGACTCAATTTTTAATTAGGATTCCTTAAATCGTATTGTTTTTTTAAACTTCAAATATTTTCACATAAAAAGTGCCCATATCTTTTTAACAAGATTAGTGTTTAAGGAATTAAACATTTAACTCTCTTCGATTTGAATGGAAACATCCAAATTGACTCATTTTGGAATTAGGATTCCTCAAATTGTGTTTTTTTTTCAAAATTCAAATAATTTAATATAAAAAAGGGGCCCATATTTTTTTCAACAATATTAGTGTTTAAGGAATTAAACATTTAGCTCTCTAAGATTTGAAATGAAACATCCACTGTGACTCAGTTTTTAATTAGGATTCCTTAAATCGTATTGTTTTTTTTTCAAAATTCAAATATTTTCACATCAAAAAGTGCCCATATTTTTTTAACAAGAATAGTGTTTAAGGAATTAAACATTTAACTCTATTATAATTGAATGGAAACATCCACTGTAACTCATTTTTTAAATAGGATTCTTTAAATCGTAATTTTTTTCAAAAAGTCAAAAAATTTCACATAAAAAAGTGCCCATACTTTTTCGATAAGATTAGTTTTTAAGGAAATAAACAATTAACTCTCCTAGATTTGAATGGAAACATCCACTATAACTCTTTTTAAATAGGATTGTTTAAATCGTGTTGTTTTTTCAAAAAGTCAAATATTTTCATATAAAAAGGTGCCATATTTTTTCGACAAGATTAGCGTTTAAGGAATGAAACATTTAACTCCCTTATATTTGAATGGAAACATCCACAGTGACTCAGTTTTTAATTAGGATTCCTTAAATCGTGTTTTTTTTAAAATTCAAATAATTTCACATCAAAAGTGACCATATTTTTTTTAACAAGATTAGTGTTTAAGGAATTAAACATTTAACTCTCTTCGATTTGAATGGAAACATCCACCTTGACTCAGTTTGGAATTAGGATTCCTTAAATTGTATTTTTTTTAAAATTCAAATATTTTCACTTAAAAAAGGGGCCTGTATTTTTTTAACAAGATTAGTTTTTAAGGAATTAAACTTTAATCTCTGTAAGATTTGAATGGAAACATTTACTGTGACTCACTTTTAATCAGCATTCCTTAAATCGTGATTTTTTTTTAAATTCGAATATTTTCACATAATAAAGGGCCATATTTTTTCTTCAATATAAGTGTTTAAGGAGTTAAACATTTAACTCTATTAGAATTGAAAGGAAACATCCACTGTGACTCATTTTTGTAATAAGGATTCCATAAATCATGTTGTTTTTGAAAATTCAAATAATTTAACATAAAAAAGGGCCCATATTTTTTTCAACAATATTAGTGTTTAAGGAATTAAATATTTATCACTTTAAGATTTTAATGGAAAGATCCACTGTGACTCAGTTTTTATTTCGGATTCCTTAAATCGTATTGTTTTTTTCAAAATTCAAATATTTTAAAAGTGCCCATATTTTTTTAACAAGAATAGTGTTAAAGGAATTAAACATTTAACTCTATTATAATTAAATGGAAACATCCACTGTAACTCATTTTTTCAATAGGATTCTTTAAATCGTAATGTTTTATCAAAAAACCAAATATTTTCACATAAAAAAGCGCCCATACTTTTTCTATAAGATTAGTTTTTAAGGAAATAAACATTTAACTCTCCTAGATTTGAATGGAAACATCCACTGTAACTCATTTTTCAAATGGGATTCTTTAAATCGTGTTGTTTTTTCAAAAAGTCAAATATTTTCACATAAAAAGGTGCCATACTTTTTCGACAAGGTTAGGTTTTAAGGAATGAAACATTTAACTCTCTTAGATTTGAATGGAAACATCCACAGTGACTCAGTTTTTAATTAGGATTCCTTAAATCCTTTTTTTTTCAAAATTCAAATATTTTCACATAAAAAGTGCCCATATTTTTTAACAAGATTAGTGTTTAAGGAATTAAACATTTAACTCTCTTCGATTTGACTGGAAACATCCACATTGACTCAGTTTGGAATTAGGATTCCTTAAATTTTGGTTTTTTTAAAAATTCAAATATTTTCTCATAAAAACGGGCCCATACTTTTTTAACAAGATTAGTGTTTAAGGAATAGAAACATCCACTGTAACTCATTTTTTAAATAGGATTCTTTAAATCGTATTGTTTTTTCAAAAAGTCAAATATTTTCAAATAAAAAAGTGTGAATATTTTTTCGACAATATTAGTTTTTATGGAAATAAACATTTAACTCTCTTAGATTTGAATGGAAACATCCATTGTGACACATTTTTAAATTAGGATTCTTTATATGGTGTGTTTTTTAAAAAAGTGAATTATTTTCACATAAAAAAGTGCCCTTATTTTTTCGATAAGATTAGCGTTTAAGGAATGAAACATTTAACTCTCTTAGATGTAAATGGAAACATCCACTGTCACTCAGTTTTTAATTATGATTGCTTAAATCGTGTTGTTTTTAAAAATACAAATATTTTCACATAAAAAGTGCCCATATTTTTTAATTAGTGTTTAAGGAATTAAACATTTAACTCTCTTCGATTTGAATGGAAACATCCACATTGACTCAGTTGGAATTAGGATTACTTAAATTGTGTTTTTTTTCAAAATTCAAATATTTTCACATAAAGATGGGGCCCATATTTTTGTGAACAAGATTAGAGTTTAAGGAATTGAACATTTATCTCTCAATGATTTGAATGGAAACATCCACTTTGACTCAGTTTTTAGTTAGCATTCCTTAAATCGTGATTTTTTTTTCAAAATTCAAATATTTTCACATAAAAAAGGCCTATATTTTTTCCATCAATATTAGTGTTTAAGAAATTAATCATCTAACTCTATTAGAATTGAAAGGAAACATCCACTGTGACTCATTTTTTAATGAGGATTCCTTAAATCGTGTTGTTTTTTCAAAATTCAAATATTTTAACATAAAAAAGGGCCCATAGTTTTTTCAACAATATTAGTGTTTAAGGAATTAAACATTTATCTCTCTAAGATTTGAATAGAAACATCCACTGTGACTCAGTTTTTAATTAGGATTCATTAAATCGTGTTGTTTTTTTCAAAATTCAAATATTTTCACATGAAAAAGTGCGCGTATTTTTTTCACAAGATTAGTGTTTAAGGAATTAAACATTTAACTCTATTCGATTTGAATGGAAACATCCTTATTGGCTCAGTTTGGAATTTGGATTCCTTGAATCGAGTTGTTTTTTCAAAATTCAAATATTTTAACATAAAATAGGGCTCATTTTTTTAACAATATTAGTGTTTAAGGAATTAAACATTTAACCCTGTTAGAATTGAATGGAAACATCCAATGTGACTCATTTTTAAATAGGATTATTTAAATCGTGTTGTTTTTTCAAAAAGTCAAATATTTCAGTATAACAAGTGCCCATATTTTTTCGACAAGATTAGTGTTTAATGAATTAAACATTTAACTCTATTAGAATTGAATGGAAACATCCACTGTAACTCATTTTTTTAAATAGAATTCTTTAAATCATAATATTTTTCCAAAATGTCAAATATTTTCACATAAAAAAGTGCTCATATTTTTTCACAAGATTAGTTTTTATGGAAATAAACATTTAACTCTCTTAGATTTGAATGGAAACATCCACTATGACTCATTTTTAAAATATGATTCTTTAAATCATGTTGTTTTTCAAAAAGTCAAATATTTTCACATAAAAAAGTGCCCATATTTTTTTCGACAAGATTAACGTTTAAGAAATGAAACATTTAACTCTCTTAGATTTGAATGGAAACATCCACAGTGACTTAGTTTTTAATTAGGATTTTTTAAATCGTGTTGTTTTTTTCAAAATTCAAATATTTTCACATAAAAAGTGCCCATATTTTTTTTAACTAGATTAGTGTTTACAGAATTAAGCATTTAACTCTCTTCAATTTGAATGGAAACATCTACATTGACTCAGTTTGAAATTAGGATTCCTTAAATTGTTTTTTTTTTCAAAATTCAAATATTTTCACATAAAAAGTGCCCATATTTTTTGAACAAGATTAGTGTTTAAGGAATTATGCATTTATCTCTCTACGATTTGAATAGAAACATCCACCGTGACTCAGTTTTAATTAGCATTCCTTAATTCGTGATGTTCTTTTTTCAAAATTCAAATATTTTCACATAATAAAGGGCCAATATTTTTTTCCATCAATATTAGTGTTTAAGGAATTAAACATTTAACTCTATTAGAATTGAAAGGAAATATCTACTGTGACTCATTTTTTAGTAATGATTCCTTAAATTGTATTGTTTTTTCAAAATTCAAATATTTTAACATAAAAGAGGGCCCATATTTTTTTCAACAATATTAGTGTTTAAGGAATTAAACATTGGGACATTTAGCGTGGAGTCCCAAATAACAGCAATATTTAACAGATGGTCCCAACTTTCACAATATTTATCTAGAGGTCCCAAGGGACCATTGTTTAATTAAGTTTGTAAGTGAAAAGACTGTGATGCCCTTGATTTCTCTGCAGCTGGGTTTCTATGCATCTTCTTGCGTGCTCACAGTGGGCATCTCAGAAAAGGAAAGCGAGCGTCTTATTTGATCTTCGAACATGAAAGCTTTCGAATCCGTCCTCTGTCTTTCATTGCCTTCGCGTTTCTTAAGCATCTACTGTTTCCATTTCACTTGCAGATCTCAGATCTCTCTTCTCTCGTCGATTTAAATCATTTCCAACAAGGTAATCTTGCTCT
>JANTPZ010137938.1:0-12614 GCA_025593235.1 Vachellia pachyceras
GTGTACAGTACATTTTTACGAATTAAACTGTATCATTTGGGCAAGTAAATGACTCAAGGAGTATTTTTTTCCTTCTAAAGGAACTTACAAGCTTCAAATAGAAATTGGAAGTACTCAATTTTGATTTTTCTACAATTAGTTATGAATTTTCAAAGTTGGTCCTAAAACCAGTAAATAGTAACTTTCACAAACTTGAAAGTTTTCAAATTGAAACTTTTGGACCCTTTGATCATAATGAGGCTTCATTTTGATTCTAATTCACTTTGTAATGAAGCTAAGGGGTAAGTTAAGGAGTGTCACAAGTTGCAAGGGTCATTTTCATATATATCACAAAGTATTATGCTTACTTACCTTGAAGATTCACCAAGCTTTTCTCTTCCTCCTCCCACCTAAAATGGCGTCACTTTCTCTCTTCCTTGACTGCTGGTTGTGCCGTGAAAAATGGCTGGAGAAGAAGGGAATTTGCTGATTTATTAATTCACATGTAATGGGTTTAAGGGCTAAGATTACATCTTTTAACTTAAAGGAGATCTAATGGTTATTATGGAGCCACATATGGGACACTTGTCAAGCTCTTAATAACCCTCATAAAGTGACATTTACAGATATAAAAATCTGATTACCATTTGGTTACTCTAACCAAATTAGATCCCATTAGGTTACTTTTACCGATTACACTTTTTACCGTAAAACTTAACTTTATTCCGGTAAATCTTTTTCTACTTTTCTGGAGATATTTTCTTCTTCATTAAATATCCATAATTTCATATTGAATATAACAAGATTATTATCCCCAAAATACCTTTTACTTTTCTCAAATTTTACAAAATTAATTTATCCTGTCCAAAATCCTTGAAAACGTACAATCGGAGAGCAAAATTCTTTTAGGGCCTTGAAAAATACTATATTTTTCACTAATCCTCTAGCCCTTTTCCTTTTTCCAAAATGCCCTCTAGATATTTCGAAATTAATTTTTGAAATAATTATATTTCGGGGATTTTTGGGTATTTTCCCCAATTTTCGGGAAAATCGCCTTAATTGTACACTAGATAATAATTTTATTAAATACTATAAAATTCACTGGAATTTCCACATTTTTCTCTAAATTTTTGGAGGGCTCCTAATACCCTAAATAATTATTTTTCTCCTTTTTGCCCTTCAAAATTATATAATTAAAAATCTATTTCGAATTTGGAAAATCCGTGATTCACGGTTGTGCTCCACGAGTCGAGCTCTATCTGTTCGGTATCTATCTATTTTTGGTCAACAGTTGACTTTTGACTTTGACTTTGTCAAATGACCAAAATACCCTTCCACTTTCTCATAATTACCATTTTGCCCTTACTTTCTTTACTTTTTTGCAAAATTATCATTTTGCCCTTACTTTTAATTCTAGGTCTTTTATTAAATGACCTTTATGTCCTTGGTCTTTTATTAAATGACCTTTAGGTCCTTTTCAATAAGTTTCTCATCCTCACATTACTCTAGGGCAATTATATTTAGCTTTGGAATTCTTTCGAAACTCCATAAACCAAGCCAGTTCTAACTTTACAATTTCTGGCTATAACTTTCCTTTCTTTATGAGCTATTTACCTCTGATTTCTCTTTTCATTTTCTAATTATCGGATTAGCATTTATTTCAGCTAGCATAAAAATTATGGATATTACATTTCTACCCCCCTTATAAATAAATTTCATCCTTAAAATTTATGTACCTGTGGATATCTATTTCTCATATCTTCCTCCATTTCCTAGGTTGCTTCTTCCGCTGCTAACCCTTGCCATGTGACTTTGACCATAGAGATATTTTTGTTCCCGAGCTACTTTATGTGACATACCTTAACTTAACCCTTAGCTTCATTATATATTTATTTGGAATCAATGGGAAGCCTCAAAGTGATTAAAAAGTCTAAAAGAATTTGTTTGAAAACTTTCAATTTTTTTTGAAAGTTTCTATCGCTGCTTTTTGGACCAAATTTGAAAATTAATAACTAATTCTAGAAAAATCAAAATTGAGTGCTTCCAATTTCTATTTGAAGCTTATAAGTTCCTCTATTAAAGAAAAATACTCATTGAGTCATTAGCTTGCCCAATTGATACTGTAAAATGCATGAAAACGTACTGTTCATATGGCAATTTTTCATTTTTCCAGGTTTTTCAGTGATTTTCTTCAAAATTTGGAACATCATAACTTTCTGTACAAAACTCCAAATCAAGTGTTCTTTGGCTTTTTTTAAAGCTTGCAATGCCAAATATTTTTATGTAAAATTTCAGCTCATTTGGAGTTCATATACCCTGTTACTTAATAGGCCAAATTTAGGTACTTGACTAACTTTACTTTGATAAAAAGCCGAACTTTTCATTTTCAAACCTCACCCTTTTAAAACCCCAACTCCTAATCCTTTCATAATCAATTTTGATCATACATTTAGGAGTTCTTAACTAACCCATACTAATCATACATGCATGGGTTTACATCACACATCCATGTCATACATAAATTCCCAAGATACTATTACATTACAACTTAATTTCATAACAAAATCACATCAAAATCCATGCTTCAAGCTTCATAAACTTTCTCCTTACCCTTTGATGAACTTGTACCTAGAAATGGTTAGTGGGGGAGGGTGAGATTTTTGGAAGTCTCAATAGCAAAACTTTCCAACACACTTTATAAAATTGCATGACAACTTTCAATATAAGTGTGAATTCATGAAATGTGCAACATGTAACAATTAAATGCATATGGTCATAGCATACAAAAGCACATATTCACACTTTCAATAATCATAAATTTTCAATACAAGTCATGCATAAATTCATACACATTTTCAAAGCAACATAGGTTAAGGTTAGAAGGTTTTGCTACCTTTACTCCTTTACTTTCCTCTTAGATTTGTAATCTCTCTTGAGCACTTTGGAGCTTATCCTCTTGAATCAAACACTTGCCTAAATAGTTCACAGTACTATGGCCATTAAACATAAGCCATTCCAAGGCAAGAATCAATTTAAAACTTTATTAAACTTCCTCTTGAACTTCCTTGCTCTCCTAACCATACATTTTTCTTTGTCACTTTATGGCCCTAGATAAGTAATGACATTATTAGAGTTATGACAAATGAATGCCCAATGGGTCACATTAGCCCTAAAGGCTTACTTTCACCTTTGGAGTTCCTAAAAATTACATTTAGTCACTTTCTTTCTCAAATTCGCATGGTAACCAAGAGCTGTCAGCATTTTGATCAAATTTTGAAAAATCATAATTAATTCTATAGAAATCCTATTTCAATGAAAAATCCTATTTCAAGTCTCTAATCAAAGCTCCTTAAATCCTATTTCAATGAAAAATAATAACCAATCATTAAGTTAAGCCCATGAGTCCAGAACTGGAACAAAAACGCCTACTGTCCGTTTGGCAAAACTGGAAGTTCCAATTTTCTACCTCAAACTTGGAAAATCATAACTTTCATTATACAAGTCCAAAAAGTGTGTTCTAGGACTCATATTAAATCTTTAGATGTGTGCTAAATGATCCCAAAATTTCATGGGCAGAACAGATTATTTGATCTAGTTAAAGCTTGCACGAATGTCACTGTTCCAGATAAAACATTCCAGTTTTCCAGCAACAGAGTCTAAACGTGGAAAAATCATAACTTTTAGTGTACACATTCAAACAAGGTGTTCTATGACTCATTTTAAAGCTTGCGATGTGTACTAAATGATCCTAAAATTTCATGGGCATAACATATCATTTGGTCTGGTTAAGGTCAACCCAGAAAATTACTGTTCCAGAATGAAAATTCCAGTTTCAGTTCAAATATTCCCAGACATCCAGATTCATTTACAAGTATCTAAAAATTGTGGGTCCACTTTTATCCTACACAATTTTGCATTCTAAATCCAATGGAAGCATCAAAACATTCAAAATCACACTATTTCTCTTCATTACTGTAGCTGCACGAAATCTGCCCACATGAGAGGAAATGGAATTTTGCAAGATTTCATTGCACAAATATGCATAATTCCATTCCTACCCCATTCTCCAATAATCACATAACATAAACACATGAATACTCATGCATAATCAATTTCGTTCTGCAGCCAAAAGTAGGGTTTCATGCCAAAAATTCACTACAAGCTCAAATCAACTCAAACTTGGCATCAACATGCAACAAAACATGCATAGAGTTGATTTGTAACATTTGTTGCTTCCAATTTCCACGCTTCTTCATTTTCTCTCACAACCCTCTTCATCAAAACAGACCCCTCAACCATTTTTAGAGAAATTTAAACTGATTAGATGGGAGAATGGAGGTTCTAGATGAGTTCCAGAGGGAGAATCAAGTTTGAAACATTAGATTACCTTAAATCTTGGCTTGAACTTGCACTTCCTCTTCCATTTCTCTCCTCCACCGCCTCCCTCTCTTCCTCCTCTGGTTCAGCTCGAAAATGGACAGAAATGGGAGTGTTTGGCTTAATAAAAATCTGTCCAAACTTTTACTTTCCAAAAATACCCTTACTTTAGTGATTTTTGGCTACCGAAAATGCTTTTCGGGAATTCTCTGATCAGTAAGACCATTTCAATACATCAAAAATTCCCATAATTCATAAGCTCTTTAGAGAATTTTTCTTTTCTCAAAACTCATTTCGAATATTCCCTTAATAAATTTTCTCCGAAAATCTAATTTTGGCGATTTTCGGTCTTTCATATCAATGTTTCGACAAAATGTTTCTAACTTCCTTATGGAAACAATTTTTATAAATTAGGGCAGTCCAAATACTATTTTTAATCACTTTAACATTACATTTATGAGGCCTTTGGACAATTTAAATAATAATATTTGGCTAAAACTCATTAAATAGCCAGAATTTTAATTATCGTAAAAATGTCCCAAAAAGGGTGTTTTTGTCCATTCAACCTTAACTGAGTCTTAACTGATGATCAATGACTTTTTCTCTATCTCCTGGTGCCTCAGGTCATTTTTCGATATTTTGGTCAAAATCACAAAAATGCCCTTGACTTTTATCAAAATGACCATTTTACCCTTACATTTTATTTTCTTGCAAAATGGCATATTTGGCATCTCTTATACTTCTATTTATTCTCCGGACCTTTAACACTCTATAGCCCTTCATTTAGCCATTATCCTCAATGACCGAAAACTGAGGATATTACACTTTACCTTCCTGTCAATAATACTAGATGGTCCTACTTCATATGACAAATTATCTCACAATGCAATATTTTCATATTCTATAATATATGCTGGGTCAGGATTATACTTCTTTAACTGGGAGACATAGAAGACATTATGAATCAGACTCAAATTTAGGGGTAATGCTAACTGATATGCTACTGGTCTGACTCTGTCTAGAATTTGTAATAGTCCAATATACCTTGGATTAAGCTTCTTTCTCTTCAGAGATCGACCTACACCTGTCATTGGAGATACTCGGAGAAATACATGATCCCTGACTTCCAAATTCCAATGGTCGCCTTCTCTGATTGACATGAATAAATTCCAATTTATAACATTTCTTTGGCTGTATCTGCTTAGCCATTTCATCACTATCTCAGAATCATGCCAATTTCTCTCTTTACTAAAGCTTCTTGATCTTTGCTACCTGACCATTATTTTTTGAAAAATAACATTTCTGAGGCAATCTTACTTATTTCCTAGATTTTAATCACTTAGCCAGCCTCATAATAGGCTTTAGAAAGACATAATACTCTTTTGAGTTATCACACTTCTTTCTGAACTTCAGTACTCAAATAGGTAACTTTTAAGGATTTTCACTTCCCTTGGTTCTTCTGTGCTTTCATAGTTCAGAGAAACTTGTACTTTACTTTCTAGATCTCATATGACTTAACTAGCTTCATAGCCATTTGCTAGGATTCATATGTGAGGTTTTAAACTCAATCTTTAAAACTCTTTGCTAGCCTGACTATACTTTATTTAGGACTTATAGTTTTGTTTTTACTTTCTTTACTTTCCCTCTTTTAGGGATTGGAATAAGCTTACTCTCATTGACATCTGGCCTATCTAAATAAATAGTTAAGGGTACTCTCTCTGTGCTAGCTATTCATCATGAGGACACTTTTTCATCTTAAACCCATTCCGGGTAATCTCATTCTCTTGTTCTAAGAGCATCATCATGCTTCTGACTCCGAGCCTCCTCATAGGCTCCTTTACTAAGGTCCACTATGACCTTATGTGCGTCAGTGTTATTTTGTAGGCTTGGTCCCTGACCCTCACCTCATAACATTATTAGAGGAGTCATTCTTGCGCTTTAGAAACCTTTAGATCATGGAACATTATCTATCCTTAATGATAGGCAGACTGATAATTTCCCAATACTAATATTAGTAAGTGGCATTGTATTCTGAGATCTTGCTTATTCCTTCTCTTTTGCTCTAGTACTTCTCTGGAATTTCTCTTTTCCTTTCCTTCTTCTTAACTCATTCTTCTCAGGCCATATCTCTTTTTCTATACTGTTTGAACTTTCAAACATTGATTCATTTCTCTAACTAATTCATTCAATGTCTGTTCGAGGCCAAACTGCTATTCTTCAGGATCTAACAATCCTTATTACTTTTCTGGTCATTGTTGTAACATTGCAGAGAGAGGAATTTTATTTTGTTCACTTTATTAGCTTATCTATTACCCAAACTATTCAAGGGATTATGCCCCTGACTGCTATATGCCCAATTTCTCTCTCTTCGTATTGGGAATGGTTTATTCATTGTGCCCTGCTTTTACTACATTCTTTCTCCTGTGGGATAACATGGGCAGCTCACAATGGTTCCCCATTGGAGTTTCATCTGATTCCTGTCTATTAGGAATATGCTTCTCCCTGACTCTTAGGAAGTAGCATGCCTTGTGCTAGGGTGATTAGTCCCACTACCCCTGTCTATCAGGGTTTGCCTTTCTTCCTGTCTATTAGGAAGTGGCTCGCCTAACTGTGGTGACTTCAAACATTATACGCCTAATTGCGGCGATGGCATAGGGAACCACCATTCCAAACTCTAGAGAGATACTTTTTGGTTAAAACATGTCCTAGTATACTTTCTATTGGATGCTTCCTCTTCTCATCATAACACAACGTACCTTTTCCCAATCAGGGAACCTTTCCTGAGTTTTCTTACTTATTTAGCAGTAGCATTTACTGATGAGAATTTCATTTCTCATTTTCTTTCTTGGCCTGAGAATCACACCTTTCTGCGATGTCTAGAAACATAGTGAAATATCACTATTTTAAGTCTCATTGCCGAAGGCATCTCTATGTTCTACATTACTTGTATTTACTATTATGGGGTGTGCCGTATTACTTCTTTTTCTATTTCTCATCATCTGTATCGTTATGATGCACTACCTGACTTTCTCTTCGATAGGCTCTTAAGATTCCTTAACCAATTCATCCATAGTCATTTCAACTTTAAAATTTAGTCTTATAGGAATCTTTCATTATATAAAAATTTAAACCTATATACTAGTAGATAATTCATCATGAAGTATCCTCAAACTTCGCTGCTAGTACTATGCCTTTATTGCTATTAATCCTGGGATGACTTAATTTGGGAAGTCTATCGTGGTTACTGAAATTGCTGCTACTATGAGTACTGTGTCTATCACAGTTTATCTGGCTTGTTCTTAATAATTATAAAGCCTTTCAGCAGCTTTAGTATTTCTGGTACTATTTACCTTCTAATTTCTTTAGAAATTAACCACAACTTATTCAAAGTCTGTTCAACTCATTCTTATACTTAGCTGTCATTAAATACAGCCCAAATAGTATTTCTATATCATAACTGTACTTTAACTATTCATGCTTTATGTCTCTATTTTTCTTTGTAGCATTAAAATCACTAAACAGGATCTTATCCTATACTGTCTCTTTGCTTCTGTAACTCTTTCAACTTCTAGATGATTCTAAGGCATAAAACTTTATCTCTGAAAACATGTATGTTATCCAGCACATAATCATATCCTAGCTCACCCATAGCTTAAGATGTCTAATAGCCTCGAATGTTACTGGACTATCAAAGATTCTTTCCTTGATTCTCTCCTCTATCTCATTCCCATATGTAAGACTTAGTCTCATCTAGCATTCTCTGCCTTAAAGCAGGCTTTGGAGGCATATAATGTTTATCTTTGAACTTAATTATTCCCTCAGAGGTTTCCTTAAATTCTTTAGCTTCTTCTTAACTCATCTGAGTCTCTAAGTTCAGAGCAAAATGATCCTTTTGTTGAGCTTCCCTAATTGTACTTCCTATATCACTGAGGATTTGAGTGATTCCGTATCTATCAGGCTTTATCTGTAACCGATTCAATATACTCCAATCTTTGAGGTTTTTTTATCAGTCTCCGCTCTTTCTTTATCATCATAGCCACCTACACTGTTTTTCTGTTTTAAAACATTTGCAACTGCATTTGCTTTACCCAGATAATACTTGATCATGTAGTCATATTCTTTGAGCAACTCCTTCTAGCATCTCTGTCTCAAGTTTAGCTCTTTCTAATATTGTAAGTACTTGAGACTTTTAAAATCACAGCACAGCTTGATGGTTGCTCCATACAACTAGTGCCTCCATATCTTTAGAACATAATCTATCGTTGCTAGCTCAATATCATGCGTGAAATAGTTCTCTTCATAAAACTTTAACTGTTGTGAGGCATAAACTACCACTCGACCCTGTGCATAAGTACACATCCCAATCCATGCTTACTAGCATCACTGTGGACCACATAGGTCCTCTGGGGATCTGGGATTACTAGTATAGGCGTCGAGGTTAGTTTTCTCTTTAATTCTTGAAAACTAGCCTCAAACTTCTCATTCCACAAAAAGAATGATTCTTTCTAGTGAGCTTAGTCAGCGACAAGACAATCCAAGAAAAATTTTGTATAAAACATTCGTAACAATTTGCTAGGCCTAAAAAGCTCCTAACTTCGGTTACTATCCTAGGAAGATTCATCTCAGTACTACCTTTACTTGGTGTAGTCTAATGGGACCCATTCCTGAGAGATCATGTGCTCTAGGAATTTCACTTCTCTTACTATCCTAGGCCAATTCCATCTCAGTACTGCCTTTTCTTGGTGTAGTCTGCAGCGACTCCTTCCTGAACGATCACCTATCCTAGGAGTTTCAACTTTCATAATTAGAACTTACTGAGCTTAGCGTATAAATATTTTTCCCTCAAAACAGTTAATAAAATTCTCAGTTGCCTTTCATATTACTCTAAAGATCTGGAGTACACTATAACATTATCTATACGACTACGATGAGCTGATCCAGGTTTTGCCAAAATACCATGTTCATGGAGTTTATGAAAACTGCAGGGGCATTCATCAAATCAAGTGGCATCACTAGAAATTCATAATGTTTATATCTAGTGAGGAAAATTGTCTTGAAATTGTCCTCAGCTCTAACTCGGAGTTGGTGATAGCCTGATATAGATCTAATCAAGAAAATATTTTGGTACCAATCAATTGGTCAATACATCATTAACACGAGGAAGAAATTACTCGTACGTTACTGTCACTTTACTTATTTCATGGTAGTCTACACAAAATCTTAGACTCCCGTCATTCTTTAACATCTCTTCTATCTACTCTTCACTTCTTTTATCTTAATTGAAGCAATTTTGTACGGAGTCTTGAAAATCGAGTTTTGTTCATGGTATCAAATCAATCGCGAACTCTACTTCTCTTTCTGGAGGCAGCCCGCTAATCTCTTTTTGAAAATGTTTATAGGAAATCTCTGACTATCGAAATGTCACTAAGGGACTCTTTGACTTCAATCTCAACTAAGGAGGATGTCCCTATTACATCTTCTGCAACTAATCAAGCTCAAAGGCCTTTATGGCCCTTTCTATTCAATTAAATAAAATCTTTATGTTTGAGGAGAAAAGTAATTCTATACTTTCATGGGTATTCAATTCTAGTTTACGTTCGGCAAAATCAATTTGCGACGTTTGAATTTCCCATAAACTATCTCCTCTGAACAACTTTGCATTTTAAACTTTGGTCTTTTGGTTGCCTTTGCATCTCGCTTGAACCTCGAGATGATAATATCATAGTAGATCCTAATCAAAATAAAGTGTATCTAGGGTTCTCTTCTTTTACTGGGAGCTCTCCCTTCGGTATTGGCATCTCCACAAACTTATGGGTTTAGGACATTTTGATCCAGCTAATATGCCTCTCTAGCCATCTGGATATATGCTAACCGAAACCCTCATCCATGTAGTGCAATATGCTCACAGAGTCCTCGGGTGTTAACATCTAGTATGTGCTGCAGAGAAGCAATCTTATCAAATGCTGGACCTTCATATCCATTATCCCCTACATATTTTGGTAGTTCTTGTGCTAACTCCTCTTTTTCCGGTCACTTCACTAGTATACTTGATTTTTCTTCGTCATTCTTAGCAAACCACATTCATTCATATCATATTTAACATAAGGCATAGCTATTTAACATGCATTCACAAAAGACAACCAAAGCTTAGCACATCATCAAGCTAATGACATAACAATCTCATAGGTATATTGAATAAAAGTGCAACATTTAACAATTTAGAATGCACAATTATTCAAACAATTTCCCAAAAACCTTTGCTCTGATACCAATCAATATGACATACCTTAACTTAATCATTAGCTTCATTATATATTGATTTGGAATCAATGGAAAGCCTCAAAGTGATTAAAAATTCCAAATAGTTTACTTTGAAAACTTTTTAAGTTTTTGAAAGTTACTATTCACTGCATTTTGGACCAAATTTGAAAATTCATAACTAATTCAAGAAAAATCGAAATTGAGTGCTTCCATTTTCTATTTTCTATTTGAAGCTTTTAAGTTCCTTTATAAGTGAAAAATACTAATTTAGTCATTTGCTTTGCCAAATGATACAGTTTAATTTGTGAAAAATTACTGTTCGTTTGGTCATTTTTCTATTTTCCCCAGGTTTTTCAGTGATTTTCTTCAAAATTTGGAACTTCATAACTTTCTGTGAAAAACTCCAAATTAAGTGTTCTTTGGCTTTTTTTAAAGCTTGAAATATGAACTATTTTTCTGTAAAAGTTCATCCCATTTGGATTTCATTTGCTATATTTCCTATTAGCTCAAATTTGGGGTCTTGAGCAACTTTACTACTACTTTTACACTTCATACCTTTCCTACTTTCTTTCTTTAGGCATGCTTATTAATTTTCCTTTATTTACTCATAATTAAACTTGAATTATCCTATGTCTAGAGCATGCTTTCACCTCTTAATGAACATCACTTAGTAGAGGTTTAATTACAAAACATCATACAAACTTAAAACTAAAATATCATAATAATACATATTCAAAACATCATCCAAAAAGGCATAATAAAATTAGCTTTATGCTTCAATAAAATTCTCTTTACCATTTGATGAACTTGTACCTAGAAATGGTTAGTGGGGGGAGGGTGAGATTTTTTGAAAATCTCAATAGCAAAGCTTACTAACATGAACAAAAATAGCATGACATGCTTTAAATTTATGAATTAATGTGTAACAATGTAAAATGTGTACCAAGCACATATCAATGTGTGACACTCCTTAATTTACCCCTTAGCTTCATTACAAAGTGAATTAGAATCAAAAGGAAGCCTTATTATGATCAAAGGGTCCAAAAGTTTCAATTTGAAAACTTTCAAGTTTTTGAAAGTTACATTCACTGGTTTTAGGATCAACTTTGAAAATTCATAACTAATTGTAGAAAAATCAAATTTGAGTGCTTCCAATTTCTATTTGATGCTGATAAGTTCCTTTATAAGGAAAAAATATCCTTGAGTCATTTACATGCCCAAATGATACAGTTTAATTCGTAAACATGTACTGTACACTTGGTCATTATTCTATTTTTCCCAGGTTTTTCAGTGATTTTCTTCCAACTTTAATAACTTTCTGTACAAAACTTCAAATTTAGTGTTCTTTGAATTGATACAAAGCTCGCAATATGAACTATTTTTCTGTAAAATTTCATTCCATTTGGAGTTCATTTGCTCTGTTTCTCGTCAGCCCAAAATTAGGGGTTTAATTGACTTAACTTTAACATTTCATCAACTTTTCCAACTTCAAATTTTTGCCATTTGAAACCCTAACTTCTACTTCTTTCTTAACCATGATTAAATATGCAATTGAAGTTCCTTAACTAGAATATATCAACCATATGTGCATATATATATATATACATCACATATTACATGCCAACTTAAAACTAAAACATCATATTAATACATAACCAAAATATCATCCAAGAAGGCATTATAAATTTAGCTTCATGCTTCCATAACCTTCTCTTTTCCCTTGGATGGACTTGCACCTAGAAATGGTTTTTAGGGGAGAGTGAGATTTTTGGAAATCTCAATAGCAAAGCTTACTAACATTCATGAAAAGTTTGCATGACATGCTTTAAGTTCATAACATAAGTAACAAAGTCAAATTGTGTACCAAGCACATACTCAATGCATATGGCCATAGCATAATGTTACTCATAAACACATTCAACAATGTCATCAAGTCATGCATATCATTAGAATAATTTCACAACATGTTAAGTAAAGTTAGAAATCTTTGCTACCTT
>JANTPZ010137938.1:12634-23222 GCA_025593235.1 Vachellia pachyceras
TTTGGCTTAATAAAAATCTGTCCAAACTTTTACTTTCCAAAAATACCCTTACTTTAGTGATTTTTGGCTACCGAAAATGCTTTTCGGGAATTCTCTGATCACTAAGACCATTTCAATATATAAAAAATTCCCATAATTCATAAGCTCTTTAGGGAATTTTTCTTTTCTCAAGACTCATTTCGAAAATGCCCTTAATAAATTTTCTCTGAAAATCTAATTTTTGTGATTTTCGATCCTTCATATCACTGTTTCGACAAAATGTTTCTAACTTCCTTATGAAAATAATTTTATAAATTAGGGCACTCCAAATACTATTTTTAATCGCTTTAACATTACATTTATGAGGCCTTTGGACAATTTAAATAATAATATTTGGCTAAAACTCATTAAATAGCCAGAATATTAATTATCGTAAAAATGTCCTACAAAGGGCATTTTTGTCCATTTAACCTTAACTGAGTCTCAATTGATGATCAATGACTTTTTCTCTATCTGCTGGTGCCTCAGGTCATTTTCGGTATTTTGGTCAAAATTGCCAAAATGCCCTTGACTTTTTCAAAATGACCATTTTGCCTTTATATTTTATTTGCTTGCAAAATGGCATATTTGGCATCTCTTATACTTCTATTTATTCTCCGAACACTTGAACACTCTATAGCCCTTCGTTTAGCCATTATCCTCATTTACCGAAAAATGAGGTTATTACATCGGTGGGCATGGAACTGGAAATTGTATTGACATAAATATGGGAAGATTACCTATGCCTTGCGTCAATTAAAACCTCATGATGAAAATTTTTCCCACATTTGGTTTGGAGCTAGCAGCGATTTTTTTACTTTAAAGATAAGGGAGGCACTATTTATATGGGGCAATCATCGACCTGTGAGGCGATGGGGGAAATTGCTCAGCGACTATGACTATTAAATTATGTATGTTATGATTGATATGCCAGTAATGCATTAAGCCAGAAAATCGGGGCAGATGATTTTTATTCCCATATGGGAGTAAGACTGCTCGATGATATTTTAGACAGGAGTTGAATGGGAAAAATTGTATGTATGACTTGATGAGCTTGGCTCACTCGGATTATAAATTGTATGACTAAGGGAGGTCAGTAAGGCACAAAAAGATAATTATTTGAGCTAGTCCGTTGAAACTCAGTTGAGCTTTGGGGAAATAGTGAAATTTTATAAGATTCCTGAGGGAATAATAGAGTTCAGAAGCGAATATTATATCCCTTCAAAGCCTACTATAAGGAAATAATGGTCAGATTAGACTTATAAGAGTAGTTACACTATCCATTCAGGAATGACGAGAAGGTATCATGAAATGACATAACTGTTGGTGGCTGGGGATGAAAGGAGTCATCATTGACTATGTGATAGGATGTCTTATCTGTCGAAAAGTGAAGACAGAGTAACGGAAATCACCAACAATTTGTTACAATCTCCATCGATTCCATAATGGAAGTGGGATAGTGTTATAATGAATAAAATGATGAATTACCAGAAACGTAAATCTCCATTATGATGGATAAAGCTTAAAGTGAGAAGCTCAATACAAAAGTGTGTGAAACTATTCTACCATTTGGATTTACCCCCAAATATGAGCTTTATCCCTAATATTTTGCACGTTTCCTAGTTAGAGAGGATTGACACTAGATGAAATTTCATGGAAAACTAAAAAGGGCAAGAAAGCCATGTACCTAAATAAAGTGGTAGAAAGTATACAAATTTCAAGGACGAAAAATATTTTAAGGGGGTAGAAATGTAATATCCGTGTATTTGATGTTAATTGAAATAAAGGCCGGATCGCTAATTATAAGGTGATTTTAGGCTCATAGATGGGAAGCACAGGAGAAGAGAATGCCATTAAATAATAAAAATAATAATTGTTTAGTTTTTCATAAAATATCTCCTCCAAATGAACTTTCTAGAAGCCAAAATGAGCTCATAGTAGATTTTTTTGGCTTCGGCCAACATCCCTGTTGGTTGAAGCATGTGGCACAGAAAGTACTAAGACCTCATTGGCTTCAGCCAATATTATGGTTGGCTAAAGCATATGACACAGAGAGCATCAAGCCTTCACTGGCTTCGGCCAAGATGCTTGTTGGCCGAAGCATGTGACGCAGTGAGCATCAAACAAGGGCATTTTGGTCATTATGAAAATATGCAAGGGCATTTTGGACAATTAACAAGTCAAAGTCAAAAGTCAACCGTTGACCAAAAATTTACAGATACCTAATAGACAGAGATCGACTCCTGGACTTTTCTCAAGTTCCATAATCTAGGGTTCAAATTAAACCATTTGGACTTTTTGATCAAATTGAGGCTTCCCATTGATTACCAAATCAATATATAATAAAGCTAAGGGTAAAGTTAAGGTATATCACAAGAAGAGTGCTTCATTAGTTATTACTGTACCAGAGAAATTACTCATAGTATTGTTGAATTCACACAAGAATAGAGATTGAATTTGAAAGCCGAACCAGGTTGGTTTAAAGCGCATTCGGAGGTGAATCGAGACGAGTTCTTTTTAATTTTTGTATTTCTTATTAGTAAACAATCCTAACTTTCCCTGGTCGAGAACCCCTTAAAATGGACAAATGGGATTTACTGAATTACTGAGATGGTGGTGTGGTTTATAATCAAGATGAACTTTATCTGGGAAACTATCACAATGTGTATATTAATTAAATCAATCACGCAAGTTGAGTCTGTATTTGAATTAATGTAAGAACTGTTGGTAATTTGTAGATACGCTCTAAAGCTTTAATGTTTCAGTTGTGAACATTTTAGGGATTCTCTTCTTGCTTGAGCTTTGGAACCTCACCTGACCCAACATGGAATTACTTATAAAATTGAACCGAAGGTTTTAAAAAAAATGCCTACGGCGCCCTATTTTTGGATATAAGGTGCCATAGGATAGACCTACGACGCCCTATATTTTGACGCCTTTTATTATATAGGGTACCGTAGGCCCTCACTTTCTACTCCGCTCACATACACACCCCTTTAGAAAAGGAGCCAATTAGGTTAAAAATAAGGCGTAAAAAGTACCTTTTGTAGTAGTGTCACATCTACTTATCATAACGTTTGCACTTTAGTTATACTTCACTTCATATCTGGTATCTCTTCTAGCTCCTTTTGTGCTAAGGTAGAAGGCTCTTCATGACTGAATACTCCTTTTCCCTTGGTCTTTTGTGGACATTCTTTAGCAAAATGCCCAGCTTAACCACAAGCATAGCAGATATCTTGCCCTGCCAGACATGGCTACATTTTATGTCTTTTACCAAACCACTTGCACTGATACCCTTTCTTGCTGGGGTTTCTCTTTCTTTTTAATCTTCCAGGGGCGTTCTTCTTTTCAGCCTTAGCTGAGTGATCTGACTAAGCCACAAAATGTAAACTTAGATCGTTGGTTAGCCTTGAAAATGGATCAGGAATATTAATTGTGATTTCCAAGGATTGTATACCGACAACCCCAGAGTTGTTCTCTCCGGAAGCAACTTGCGTACCAAAAATTCTTAGCTTACGATAATGTTTGTGATGCAAATGCAACCATTTTTTTATAAAACTATTCTATGTACCTAAGCTAATAACAAAATAAAACTTGTTTTTGGTATTTTCTCGATGAAAGAGAGATTAAAGCAGCTTTGAATATGAAAACGGTATGTGGTATGGATTCCTCTTGAAAACAAATCGTGCCATCGTAGTTCACAAATGATTAGGGAAAAGCATTGACTTTCGCACTAAGTTTTGTAATTAAAAAACCCAACAACTTATCAGGTCAGAAATCTCAAGAAATGAACTCCATTTCAAGAAATCCTCTGAGAACACTTAGTGTGTGTATGTAAATCGTAAAGTGACAAAATCAACTCCATACATTGTTCACTCTAAAACCAAGCACAACTAGGATGATAGAAGATAATAACAAGACTTCATTGAATAAGCTAATCCAAGTCCGGCTCAACCGAGACCAAGTATTTACACACAAATTACAAAGTCCAACTCAGAATCGAAGTAATCTATAATGTAAATGCAGATTGAAAGCAAATACTCCTATTTCGGCACTTCGAACTTCGGCTCACTTCATCTTCAAGAGGATGGAGATGCTTAGCTCCTCATGGTAGCTGGAATCAAGCTACGGATGGATGATTGAGGCTTGATAAAATGACAGATGGTGATGAGAAATGGGGTAGATGGATTATGTGTATGTGTGTGAGATGAAGGATATGTGTGATTTTTTCTCTCTTTCTCCTCTCAGCAGCCTCTTCCAGCCCTCTCCTTCGAAATCACCCTAAATGGGATGAATAAACCTCTCTGGATCGGATCTCTCAAGTTGGGTCGGGTTATTTTCCATCTGGAGTAAAATTTTGGAGCTGATGTACGGTATTCATCGTGGCGAACCTCTCCCGAGAGTTCATGCATGATGATGGAACTTTGGTCGCAGCGAACATTGGATTGTGCCGCGGCGAATTTCTCCAGAGCTGCATCCTCTTGTCTTTTGTACAGAGTTCCTGAAATGGAATAGCAAATATTAGTAGTATCATTTGCTCATGATGGAATTTAAGCATAATAACATAATTATTCATGGCATATGTACCCAAAATCACACTAATCCAAATCAACAACTCCTAATCTCAAATTAAGCACAAAAGGTCATGTATGGGTTAAAATTGACACTAAGACTTTGGAAATTCAAGTAGAAAACTAATACTAATATGGCTAAATCACTGAGCCTCCTCTTCCAGTCATAGATGTCATTATAGTTTGGACAAGGTGGCTTAAGCTGGGCTCCGCAGCTCTATATCCTTCAGTGGGAATACGGATTCATGTATTCCACTACCTCGTACCTCATTGCTGTAACACCTCTTACTAATCCATCTTAGCTTCCTTTATAATGATTTGGAACCAACTAATGGCCTCAAACAACTTACGATGTCAAAAGGGACCAAATTGAAAACTTTCATTTTTTAAGAAAAATTCACAGTTTTTCGAGCCAACTTTGAAAATTCATAACTAATTCGAGAAAAATTAAAATTGAATGGTTCCAACTTCTATTTGAAGCTTACAAACTCCTTTACGAGGTAAAAAATACTCATTTGAATGGTAACTGGTCCAATTGGTACATATTAGTGAAAATGCACTGTTCATATTGTAATTTTTAATTTTCCCAAGATTTTTTGTGATTTTTCGTCAACTTTGAACATTCATAACTTTCTATATAAAACTCCAATTTCAATGATCTTTAGCTTGTTTTAAACCTTGCAATGTGAAATATTTTTCAAAAAAATTTCAACTCATTTTAAGTTCAATTACTCTGTTTCCTGATAGGGCAAAGTAAGGGAAATGACCCACTTTACTTCTAGCACTTAGCCAAATTTCAGCCCTACTTAATTTCATAAATTATCATTTTGATTTCTAAACCTTTCTTAACCATATTAACCTTTGTAATTAGGCATTCTCAAGCAAAAACTATGTTGATACCTTGTTTTGATGATAACAAAACTATGTTAAAAGATTGCAAAATGATTTTTGAATCACAAGTTTTAAATAAGTACTTCTTGAAAATTCTCAAGTGTTTTGTCAAAGTATTGATAGTACTCGAGTAGTGGAATCCAGTACTCGAGCACTGCAGGCTTTTTCCTTAAGAAAATTCAGTGCACCTAGGTAACACTTCAAGTATTGACATGAAGTATTGTCAATACTTGAGTATTGGAATGTGGCACTCGAGTACTGTGCTTTGAAAATGAGGTTTTAGACTATACTCTTCAAGTATTGGCTGACAGCAGAGCCAATGCTCGAGCACTGGGTTTCCAGTACTCAAGCATTGAGGTTTTTGAAAACACTTCAAGTCAACACTTCAAGTATTGGCTAAAGGTATTGCCAATACTCGAGTCCTAAATTTCAGGACTCGAGTATTGACCAATTTTCTCAACATTGTCAGATAACACTTCCAGCATTGGCTGACAGCACAGCCAACACTCGAGCATTGCAGTTTCAACACTCGAGTGTTGAGACTTTTGACAGTGCTGTCAAGTGATATTTAAAGTGAAAGCTTCCAGCAGAGCCAATACTCAAGCACAGATTTCCAGCACTCGAGTGTTGTAACCTTTCACTCAACACTGGAAGCCAACACTGCAAGTATTGACTGCCAGCACTACTAACACTCAAGTACCAGCTTTCTATAACTCGAGTATCGGGCTGAAAATTTTCACTGTTCATCAATACTCTATCTCAATACTTCCAGCATTCACTTCCAGCATTACCAGCACTCGAGTATTATTATTTCATCACTCAAGTATTATGATTTGTCAAAATTATTTTTCATCACTTGCACATAATACTCGAGTATTCCTAGAAATTATTATTAACACTCAAGCACTGAGTTTTATCACTCGAGTATTTGATAATTTTCAAAACACTTTCACATAGCACTCGAGCATTGTATCAAAGCATTAAAATTTTCTTTGAAATATTTTTGAGCAACACTCGAGCATAAAAACCTTATGCTTGAGCACTATCTCTCTCTCTCTGACAGCTTTGTGTCTGACACACCTCCTCACCTATGCTTTACACCTACTTGTTTGTGTAACGACATTTTTGAATTCTAGCTCCTCCCATAAATACAGCAGGACAATCAATGAGGAAAGAGGCAAAGCATGGTCCGAGGCTAGGAGATCTTAACGTTATTCTGCAACATTCATCGGCGTCTAATTGAGAAGCATTAAATGGCATTAATGCAGAAGCCATTGGTCGTTGATGAGAGTAACGGCTATTGAATGTAGTCTAACGTACATTTCATCAAGTCTCAACTATAAAAGGACCAACATTCATTACAGAAGAAGAAGAACATCATGAGCATTAAAGTCTGCATTTACTACACTCTCTGTAATCTTTCATTAATTCATTCTGAGCTTTATTATTAGCCATCTACTCTTTTGAGAGAGATATTTGAGGCCAAAATACTTTGTAAACTTGTGAGAAACTCAAGGATGGGGCCTTGAGTAAATTGGGTTGAAAGTTAGTTAGAAAACAGAGGGTGTCATACTCTGTTTTAGTGAAAAGAGAAAGGGGGAGTGATTCCCAGTTTGTCAAAGGCTTGTGAAGCTTGATTTACTGTTGATAGTGGATTTGAAAATCTCGAGGGTGCCCTGAGGACTGGACGTAGGTGAAGGAGACCGAACCAGGATAAATCTCTGTGTTCATATTTATTTCTCTCTCGGTGACTTTGCTTTTTATTTCTGCGAAGTTTAAAGTTCTTGAATTTTTATATTAGACCAATTCACCCCCTCTTGCTCTAATCCTGTTCTAACATTTGGTATAAGAGCAAGTCTCTTCTGTAAAGAACTCAGCAGTTTCAAGAGAGATCCATGGCAGGATTTGGCGAACACATTCTCACTGACGGAGCCTCTATTACTAGACCTCCAGCCTTCAATAGCCAAAAATTCTCTTTTTGGAAAATCAAATTTCAAAACTTTATCATAGCTGCTGACATTGATTTATGGTATGTGTTTGAACAGGGAAACTATGTGCCTATGAAAGTGGAAGATGGACTAACTCCTAAAACTCGTCCTAACTTTGATAGTAAAGATCTCCGAAGAGTTCATTTCAATAGAAAGGTTGTTCTAATGCTGCAGGCAGCTTTGAATGAAGATGATTTCTTTAAAGTATGCACACTCCCTTATGCAAAACACATGTGGGATGCTTTAGAGGTAGCTTACGAAGGCACACAGGCTATAAAAGAAAGTAGAGTTAACACGCTTACCACTAAGTATGATTTGCTCAGAATGAGAGAAGAAGAAACTATAACATAATTTCAAATGCGTCACACTCATCTCATCAACAAACTAGCAGCCCTTGGCAAGACAGATGATCAACACTCTCATGTAAGAAAATTTGTAAATGTTGTGTCAAGCAAATGGGAAGCCAAAGTCACAACGATAGAAGAATCCCGCGGTGAATCAATGACCTCAGTTCTAGCCCTTTTTGGAAGCCTTACTGAGTATGAAAGCAAGCAAAAGTTCAAAAAGGAATTGACAAACATTGATGAGAAGAAGAAGGGGCTAGCACTTAAAACCATTAAAGAGAAAGAAAAAGAACCTGAATCAGAGGATGAAGAAGAAGAGGTGGAAGATGAAACTGGCAATGGTCGTCAGAAAGTTTAGACGAATGTATAAAAAGGATCAAAACTCCCGAAGGCTACAAAAAGGAATATCAAGCAGAATTATATGTTATGAGTGCAACAAACCAGGCCATCTGAGAGCTGAAATTCCTCAATTAGCAGTTCAAAACAAAGAAAAAGAAAAGAAAACGCCCAAATTCTGTAAAAAGAAAAAGGTATATGTGTTAGGCATTTAGGGTGACAACTCAGGAGAAGAGGAGAGTGATGCAGAAGAAGAAGCCAATCTTTGTCTGGTGGCTCAGGAAGAAGATACTGACATAGAAGAGGTATTTACTGAACCTAGCTATGATGAATTACGTCAAAAATATGATGAAATGCATATTGAGTTACTTAAATTTGCTAGAGTTATCTTTCTTGAGAAAAAGGGTTAAAGAACTTGAAAAACCATCTGAAACTCCTGTTGCCGCGAGTATTTGCTCAAAATGCAATGATTTAAAAAGGAAAATGAGAAGTTATCCAAAGCTCTTTAGAAATTTACTCAGGGCAGTGAAATGCTTCAAGTAATCTTGAAAAACCAAAAGTCACAAATGATAGAAGTGGTATAGGATATACTCCTCAAAGTGATTTTCATACAGGAAAGAAAAAGCATGGCAACAAGAATTATTTGAACTATTTTTAAAGATCAGTTCATTCCTCAGAACCCTTTGCTTTCTGTAGCTACTGCAATAGAAAAGGTCATCGAGCTAGAAATTGTTTTTTCAAGAAAAACAAAGCATTAGGCACTTACAAGTGGGTACCAACAGGAACTTATGTTCCAAAGGCACCAAATACTAACATTAAAGGACCCAACAAAACTTGGGTACCTAAAGCAACCAAATGACTTTCTTGCAGGTATGTCTTAGAGCATCCAAAGTAAACAAATGGTACATCGACAGTGGATGCTCAAGACACATGACAGGTGACAAGAGTAGATTCATCAGCTTGAAAGCTAAAGATGGAGCCAAAGTAATTTTTGGAGGAAACCAATCAGGAAAGATCACAAGAGTTGGAGAAATTGCTAATTTAAATGGAGCTTCCGTGAAAGATGTATATCATATATAAGGCCTCTGCCACAATCATCTTAGTGTTAGCCAGAGCACAGACAGAGGCAATTGGGTGATATTTGACTCTGAAAAATGCTTCATCATCAACAAAAAGGATTTTCCCATTGATAAAGAGAAGCTGAACATTCAACTCAGAGCTCCTAGAGATGGTAACTGTTATACCATTGAATTAGAAAAGAATTTCTCTAACTCATGCTTAATTAGTCAAGCTGATGAAACCAATTTGTGGTACAAACGATTAGCTCATGTAAACATGCATCAACTTGACAAATCAATCAAAAATGAATGAGTTCAAGGGCTTCCAAAACTCAAATTCAAAAATGACTTGGTATGTGATGCTTGTCAGTTAGGAAAGCAAACCAAATCATCTTTCAAATAAAAAACTGAGCTTTCTTCAAAAAGACCCCTTGAACTACTTCATATGGATTTAATGGGTCCAACTAGAGTCAAAAGCTTAGGAGGAAATTTATATACTCTAGTGATTGTTGATGATTTTTCTAGATTCACTTGGACCATATTCTTTAGCTTCAAAAAGTGAAACTTTTGAATTATTCTCTGTTTTTGCCAAAAAGGTCCAAAATGAGAAAGGTATGTCTATTGTTTCCATTAGAATAGATCATGGTGGAGAATTTGAAAATGGAGACTTTGTAGCATACTGTGAAAGTGAAGGAATTGATCACAATTTCTCAGCACTAAGAACTCCTCAATAAAATGGAGTGGTGGAAAGAAAGAACAGGGTGCTTGCTGACATGGCAAGAGCGATGATGACAGAGAAGCAAGTGTCACAAGTCTTCTGGGCAGATGCTCTAAGCACAGCTTGTTACATCTCAAATAGGGCACACATGAGACCTTCACTTGGAAAGACACCATATGAGCTATTCAAGGGAAGAAAACCAAATCTGTCACACCTTCATGTATTTGGGAGCAAATGCTTCATTCATAATAATGGTAAGGATAATCTTGGTAAGTTTGATCCCAAGCTTAATGAAGGTTTGTTTCTTAGTTACTCAATGGCGTGCCCTGTCTCGCAAATAGCAAAACAGTGTCGTTGGTAAACCTTGAAAATTTGCCAAGAATTAAATTTATAATCTCCAAGGGTTGTGTAGTTTCAACCCAGGGTCGTTCTCACCGGAAGCAAGTCGCGCACCAAATAGTTATTAGCTTATGCTTGTTTCCGCTATGCAAAATGCAAATGGGGTTTCGGTTTGAAATTAACTATTCTACTAATCTAAATACGGAAACTAAAACTTGTTTTTGGTATTTTTGATATTGAGGAAGGAAAATTAGGCAAAACTGGAATGAGGGTGTAAGTGTTATGGGAAAATCCTCTTGAAAATGAATTGGGCCATCACAGTTCG
>JANTPZ010137941.1:2015-23883 GCA_025593235.1 Vachellia pachyceras
TCCATTAGATATAAAAAAAATTATTTATGAAAAGTGATAAAGATATTTTAAAATGGGGCAAGTTAGATTAGAGATGATGTCTGATTAATGGGTGATAAGATTATGGGCTTTAAATTAAAATATTATTCTAATACTATCAATAATAAATAAATAAATCTAATTGGTTATGGGCATAGATGATTATGGGCATTATTAAAGGGTAATAGTTTGGATATTTCAATCAGATTATTTAGATAATCTAATTGGTTTGATAGGGTTTATTTAACTAATGAAGGATATTGAAGAATCCATTAGATATAAAAAAAATTATTTATGAAAAGTGATAAAGATATTTTAAAATGGGGCAAGTTAGATTAGAGATGATGTCTGATTAATGGGTGATAAGATTATGGGCTTTAAATTAAAATATTATTCTAATACTATCAATAATAAATAAATAAATCTAATTGGTTATGGGCATAGATGATTATGGGCATTATTAAAGGGTAATAGTTTGGATATTTCAATCAGATTATTTAGATAATCTAATTGGTTTGATAGGGTTTATTTATCTAATGAAGGATATTGAAGAATCCATTAGATATAAAAAAAATTATTTATGAAAAGTGATAAAGATATTTTAAAATGGGGTAAGTTAGACTAGAGATGATGTCTGATTAATGGGTGATAAGATTATGGGCTTTAAATTAAAATATTATTCTAATACTATCAATAATAAATAAATAAATCCCAAGATGCCATTAATGATTACATAGTATCTATAAACGCAAATCGAGATGGACTTGGTGAAAAGCATGTCGTTGTGATTGTCAAACAATTGACTAAACTAATGCAGCAAAAAATTAAGCTTAATAGTGGATAGGGAATCTAACAATTTGAGGAAACCGCAACTTAAATAACACTTGACCATTCTGTTTTGAAATTAACCTATCTAGCTTGTCTAAAGACGGAGGAAGCAAGAATGGAACAGAAAAAAAAATATATGGACGAAATATCAAAAGTGATCACCTCGAGATTTCTTACACCCTCCCTACCTTCAAAGCTAAGTCAGACTAGGAATTCTTCAGTTAGATTCAAAAAGAGATCACCAACTCTGATTAGATGTTTTTAGTAATAAAATTCTAATTTCCAAACACATAGTTATCTGGTTCGGGAGAAGCATTAGTGTTATAATTCCTCTTCAACGTCCAGTTAGGAGCATTGCAAAATCACAAGTGTAGCAGAATTAAAAGGTCAACTTCACTCAGATTCAAGAACTTGACTAAGTTCAAAGTAAGAAGATGCAATCTCGACGAAGTCTGCAATTACAACACCAATGTTTACTCTTGATATGCAACAACTAATCTAGACAGAATCATCGCATACATCACAGATTTAACGTATAGTCAACAGCATGCAAACTATATATCAAATCGTAACTAAATCAAAAATAGAAGAAACTCCCTAGAAATATAATGAGCTCAGGTGTAATTCATCTCCAGGTAAACACAACTAGTTTAGCTGCTCATCATGGTCGACTATGGGCAAGTCTTGTTGAGTAGAACTGTGAAAGCCATAGTTGTTTCTCTTGGATTCCTGGATGGAGACTTCATCGCCTAGAGAGAGATGGAGGAGAGAGAGAGAAGTTAGATTTGCTTCTCTTCCGAAGAGAGAGGAGAAAATTTTGTTATTACTCCGTTATCCACCTCCAACTGATCTTATATCTCTCTCCCCTCATTCGATGATCCTTTTTCCTCTTCACCCGACTTGAATTTAAGCTCTAGATCCAGTATTTAACTGAAAACTCTGAATTTTGACTTTTCCCATTTCATCCTGATTTTCTTATCCTCTGCATTTTTCCGCCAGGGATTGGCGACATAAATACGTTTCTCTGGAATTTGGTTTCTGCAGTCAGAACTTTCTATTTCTTTTCTTAATGGTCAAATTAATGGTCAAGTTAAGGTGTCTAATAGATATGTGAAATATATTTTAGAGAAGATAGTGAAACCTCCAGGAAAAGATTGGAGCATCAAGTTAAATGATACACTTTGGGTCTGTAATATACAGATTTGCGATAACTGGATATTAAAGCTAAACGAGTAGCTGCAGACTAATTAAATGTTTGGAGGGTGAAAGAAAAGGAAAAGAAGAGCGAAATAATGTCATTTACCAAATATAGAAAAGTAAAGGTAAAATGATCATTTTAAAAAGTAAGGAACCAAAGTCACAATTTGAAATTTGGGACTAAAATGGAATTTCAAAATTTTGAGACCAAAATGTCATTTGTGAAATTTAAGGGCGGTGAATTGAGAAAAGTCAAAGGGTATTTTGGTTAAAGTTTGACAAAAATATCATAAAATTTCATAAGACACCAAAAGATAGAAAAAAAATTCGCTGATCAATAATTGAAATCCAGTTCATGTCAGATTAATAAGAATAACCTTTATGGGAATTTTAAAGGTTATTTAATATTTAAATATTTAATAAATAATTAATTAAATATAATTATTTAAAATATCTAGAGGCATTAGATATCTGATTTTGGACTAGGTATAGTAATTAATAAAATTATTTTTAAGAGAAAGTTAGAAACAATTTTCGGATTGGAAAGAAAAAGGCACTGAAAACACCTAATTAAGGTTTCCTTAAAAAAATAAGTAAAGACAATTCTGGAAGCAGAATGAGGGAAAAAATCATAGGGCTATCAAATGAATTTAGAGAATTTTTTTTTTTTGTGAATCAGGGGTTTATCGAAAAGTATTTCTAGTGCTATAAAGTAATTTTATGGAACTTAAAGTTTTTGTAAAGAAAGTTGTAGGGTCATGAACTTGCCACTTTTAATGATCATATTTCAAGAGGAAAAGTGAGGCAACATATCATAGACAAATGGTAAAAAATATCAATATAAAGTTACCTTATTTAGTCCAAGTGGGACCCACAACTAATTACACATGTTATAACTTTTATTAAGGCATCTCCCACCCCACATTTCTGGGTAAGTTTGGGCCGAAACCAGACCAAGAGAGAGGAGGAAGTTGTGTGAAGCTCCATGGGAAGAGAAGTGAGGGAAATCACCCAAAAGTCAAAGTGGTTATTTATGCAAGAAACCTCTTCTACTTCATGATTCTAGGATTCCTCTTTGTAATATCCAAGTTTTCGATAACTGGATATAAAGATTAAAAGAGTGACTGTAGACCAATTAATCCGTTTGGTAGGTTGGAATTGAAAGGTGAGAAGTGGAAATGGAATTGGAATCCTTGAATCTGATTGTTTGGTATGTTGGAAGCCACTTCCATAGAAGTGGGACTTCCATCAAAATGGATTCCATGGGTTCCATGGGTAGACCTCTGGAACCCATCTCACTTCCATGGAAGTGAGATTTCTGGACCAAGATACCCTTGTTTATTTTACCTATTGACAATTCCATCCCTCCACAGACGCAGACCCACCGGCGTCGCATTCAGCTCCTTCCCTCCGGCGTCCCCTCCGGCGTCGCAGACCCACCGGTGTCCCCTCCGGCAACGCAAACCATACAACGTCCATCTCCTTTGTCACAAAACCTTCGGCATCACAAACCTCCGGCATCCATCTCCTTCGTTCACGACCAAAATCATCAGATCCAGTGGGTTGCGTTTGATTTTTGAAATTCCGGTGGGTTACAACACAAATCTAGTGGGTTGCGGTGATGAGAAATGCGTCGAGGATTTCGGTCGAGGATGCCGATGATGGCGTCGAGGATGACGATCTGGGAGCTGATGGCGTCGAGAATGATGATTTGGAAGCTGATGGCGTCGAGGATTACGATCTGGAAGCTGAATGTGTGACGATGTCGGTTCCGGAGGTTTAGCAATGGGAGTGATGGCCGGAAGTGAAAGAGACGATGAATTTTCGCCGGTGCAGGTGTCATACTGTGGAAGGATTTTTTTTTTTGTTTTGAGGGTGTTTTAGTATTTTCACATTATAAATATAAATATTAAGTTAAAATAATACACATTACTTCCAGCCTACCAAACAAACTTTTAATCTCAATTCCACTTCCAGTTTCACTTCCAATTCCATCAAAACCAATTCCGCGTACCAAACGGAGCATAAGGGTTTGGAGGATGAAAGAAAAGGAAAAGAAGAGTGAAAATGACATTTGCCAAATATAGAAAAGTGAGGCAAAATGGTCATTTTGAATGGTAAGGAACCAATGTGTCATTTTGTCAAATTAAAGGATCAAAGTGGCATTTTGAAATAGGGACCCAAGTGTAAATTTCAAATCTCTTGGGACCAAAATGTCATTTTTGAAATTCAAGTGCACTTGGGTAAATTAAGAAAAGTCAAAGGGCATTTTGGTCAAAGTTTGATGAAAATATCAGAAAATTTCACAGGACACCAAAAGTTAAAGAAGAATTCACTGATCAGTAATTGAGATATGCTTTAGGTCAAAATGACAGAAATAACCTTTGCAAAATTTTAAAGATGATTTAATAAAATAATTAATCAAATATAATTATATAAAATACCTAGAGGTCTCAAATATCTATTTTAGAGTTAGAGAAAATAGCTAAAAAATTCTAGTATTTTATAAAATTTATTTTAAGAAGTGTCAGAAATGGTTTACCGAAACAGAAGAAAAATACCAGGAAAAACCCCGAAATAAGGTTTTCTTCGTAAATTAATTAAATACACATCCATAATGGGAATTGAGGAAGGAAAAAAGATTATAAGAGCATAGGAATTATAGAAATTTTTAAGGATACTAAATTGGTCAAATGATCAGAAAATCCCTGAAAAGCATTTTCAGAAGAAAATTTTTGAATAAAGTAACCCTAAAGAACTTCACAATCATAAAAGAGATTGTGGGCCTAAGAATGCGCCACTTGGTGTCTTCATATTAAAAGAGGAAAATCAAGAAAGATATTAACTCAAAAGTGGTAGGTTTCATCATTATAAAGTTACTTAGTCAATGTAAGTGGACCCCATAATTTTTATAACTTAATGGACAGATTTTAAAACACAATCTCAGCCCATTTTTCTGCCATTTTCGACCAGCTGAAGAAAGAAAAGAAGGTGGAGCAAACCATGGGTCTTCAAGGCAAAAGGGAGAGGAATTTCAAGCAAGGATCAAGGTAAAAGTTGGTTCCAAGCTTAATTTCTTGCATAGAATTGATCTAGGACCTCTTCTCTTCCTTTTGAATGGTATAATTTTTTATATGGGGGAGTGTTTTGGGCTTCTGAAAGTTAGGTTTTAGAGCAAGAAAATTAAGAAGAGAGGAATTAGATCAAACAAAGTTTACCAATCAACTTATTATGTTATTTGCAACACATTGATGCTTGGTTTGAGTATATTTGAGCTCATATATTGAATTTTTGACATCAAACCCTCAATGGTGATGATGTTACACGAAATTTATCTGCAAGGAAGAAGTGTTTTTGTGTTGTTACATGATTAGGAAATAGTCCATGTTATATCCCAAATTTTAGCAAAGACGTTCAAACATGAGTATGAATGATATATGCTACCTTTGAGAAGTTTCTTGCTAGGCAAAATGATTTCCTGGAATTATGAAGCATTTCGCTTAGCAAAGAAAAGTTAAAAGTGGAAGAAAATGAAAGGAAGAATGTATGAAGAATAAGAAAGGATAATGAAAGGGTAAATATGGAAATAAAAAGAAAAGAAATGACAAGAATGTCATTTTGTCAAATGTAGAAAAAGTAGAAAAATCAAAAGTAAGGGCATTTTGGTAAATTAATAAAAGTCAAAAGGGCATTATAGTCAAAGATTGACCAAAATATCAGAAAATTTTTCAGGGCACCAAAAGATAGAGAAAAATTTTATGATCAATAATGGAGGCCTAGTTCAGGTTAAATTGATAAAAATAACATTTACTGAAATTTTAAAGATTATTTAATATTTAGATATTTTATAAATAATTAGACAAATATAATTATTTAAAATATCTAGAGGTCTCAAATGTTTGGTTTTAAAGTAAAAAAATAGCTACGGAATTTTAATATTTTATAAATTATTTTCAAGATAAAGTTAGAGACAATTTATGGAACAAAAAGAAAAGGTTCATAAAAACTCTAAACTTGGGTTTTCTTCAAAAATTAATTGAAGAAAATTCTAGAAGCATAACAGAGAAAGAAAAATCATAAAAGTATCCCATGAATTTTTAGAATTTTTAATTACCCTGAACCAATCAAGTGACTGAGTTTTTAGAATTTTTAGAATTTAGAATTTTTAGAAAAAACATTCATTATTTACCTAAATGGTGTTGAGATCTCTAAAGGTGGATAAAGATCTTTTTAGATCTCGATAGATTAGCAAAATAGGAGATGAAGAACCGCTTGATCCTGAAGTACTATACATTAGTGTTATTTGAGCACTAATGTATCTTGATAATCACACACGTCCTAACTTATAATTTTGTTAACCTATTAGCAAAATATAGTTCTTTATTTTTTTAAAAAAGATATAGTTTTTCAATAATATGAAGACATTGGAATTGAGTGAAGCATATTTTTCATTATCTCAAAGGCAATTTCTTGTCAGTTAATTTGACAATAATATGTTAAATATACTAGTTTTTTCATGTTGCTTATATTTTTACCATTTCATTACTTTCTAATCCACAATTTAATCTCTATGTAATTAATAACTTAACATTTAATTGAATTAATTAATAACCACTATTTTATAATTAAATTTAAATTTGTTAGATATTTAAATAATAAATTCTAATTAAAATGTTTAAATATTTCACAAGTGGAACTTTTCATTTTAAATAATGAACAATTTTATCAACAGTTTAAAACACATTTTGTTGCGATAATTTTTAGTCACCAAATGTGGCGGGAAGTGGAATTTTGAATTCTAAGTGAATTTGTAGCGGTTTATAAACTGCTGCAACATATTGGCGGGAAAATTTAATTTTTTGCCCGCTGTTAAAAAATTTCAGCAACAAATTTAATTTCATGTGCTAAATGTTAGTAGCTATTCATAAATCGCTATTAAATATTTTTAAGCAAATTTCTCCTCGTGTTTCTCATTTTGCCTCTTGTTTTGCAGCGGTTTATTAGAAACGCTACAACATTAGTAGCGGGTTTTCCCATGTGCATAGTGGTTAGTAAAACCACTGCAAAACTACTTGTCTGTCAACAGTTTTGCTAACCGCTACTACAACTTTTGTGGCCATTATAACCACCATAAAACCCCAGTTTTTTGTAGTGGGTTATTCTACTCAAGTTATCCAAGTATGAACTGAATGGTTATGCAGAAGTTAGAATTTTGACTGATCCACATATGGAGGTATATGTCCCCCATTTTTTTTGTAGTGGGTTATTCTACTCAAGTTATCCAAGTATGAACTGAATGGTTATGCATAAGTTAGAATTTTGTCTGATCCACATGTGGAGGTATAGCTATTTCATAACGATCTATGAATCAAACTATATCAGCCACATCATTTAATAATGCATTAATTCTAGCAATGCATAAAGCAAGTTGAGAATATTTATGTTAATGTCAGTAATACATCACATACAAAACCGCTTGTGGCTTATTTTCATGCAAAATGTTCCAAAAGTTCTTAATATTCTGCATGTATTGCCCAACTAAGAAGGCTATATCAGAGGTAATAGAATGGTAGTTATAAATAGAATTGATTTACCTTGATATTGTAAAGCTATGGCTATAATTATAAGGCATTCCTTATGTACTTTATGTTGGGATTAGAATGTACACGCAGCGGAATTTAAAATTTTCTAATCCCAAATACGGATCTATCAAAGGTGTTTAGATCGAGGAGATGAAGCCATACCTTTTGTGTTTCGAGTTCGTTCCTTCCTTTGCGATTAGATCTCTTCAGATTCCACGACATTCCGCATTTTTTATTCCGATCATGAGGAGCCGACGTTTCTTTGATCGCCTCCCTCTACCGATATCCATGCGAACAGTCTCCAACAATGGCAGCGTGCTAGTGCCTTTTCAATTTCACTCACTCTCTCTAGGGTTTTTGGCTCAAGAACGAATTCGAATTTAGAATGGGATACATCTTCTATTCACGAGCTCCCATATTTATAAAAATCAAAGAGAGCTTCTAGAATATTTGATTAATCTTTAATTAATCTTTAAAATTTGAATATAGATCTGAAAAGATATCAGATTAATCTCTATTAATCTTGAAATTCAAGTTTCAAAAAGGATATTCAAGATTAATCTTTATTAATCTTGAGATTTGAGTTTCAAAAAGATATTCAAGATTAATCTTTATTAATCTTGAATTTTGAAAATTCAAAAGATATTCAAGATTAATCCGAAATTTGAAATTCAAAATATGAAATTCGAATCTTGCAATCTCGATCTGGATTAAATTGATCTGATCAAATCATATTCATTTAATCAATCCAAATAATGAGCCATCAAATTTAATTTATCTTTATAAAATAAATTAATGTTAGTTATTTAATTTATCAAATAAAAATATTAAACTAACACACACAAATATTAATTACATAATATTTAGAATTTTAACACATATAGGTTGGTACCTTGTTTTGATGATAACAAAATAAAATGGTTTATGTGTTAAGAGGATTTATGAAATTGGAAGATGTTTTTGAAACTTGAATTTCTGAGTTTGAAATAGCTTTAATTCAGTGCTTTGAAAGCATGCTCAAGCATTTAGCAAAAGTATTGACAGTACTCGATCATTAAAACTCAATGCTCAAGCACTGTGGTTTTTAACTAAGGCTTTATTCAGTGCTTTCAATGAGTGCTTCAAGTATTGGCATGAAGTGTTGCCAGTGCTCGAGCATCGTGGTCTAAAAATGGAGTTATGAATAATGCTTTCAACGAATACTTCAAGCATTGGCAAGAAGCATTGCCAATACTCGAGCACTGGCACTCAGTGCTCGAGCATCGGGCTAAGTCAAAGCACTCAGACAGTGATGTTATGCAGTACTTCAAGTATTGGCTGAAAGCACAGCCAATGCTCGAGCACTAGGACGTAGTGCTCGAGTATTGGGGATTTTGAAAATGCTATCAATCAACACTCCAAGCATTGGCTGAAAGTATAGTGCTTGAGCACTAGAACACAGTGCTCGAGTGTTGAGAGTTTTTGACAATATTGTCAATCAATACTTCAAGAAGTGGTTTGCAGCACATCCAATGCTCGAGCACAAGTAAAGCAGTGCTCGAGTATTAAGTCTTTCCTTCAGTGCTGTCAAGTAATACTCAAGCAAAGGCTTCCGTAGAGCTAATGCTCAGCACAAATTCACAGTGCTCGAGTATTGAGGATTTTTGCACCATGCTGGGAGAGAATACTGCAAGCATTGACTGAAAGCATTGTCAATGCTTGAGCATCGAGTACAAAATTCTTCTGTTCACTTATGCTTTTTGAAAATGCTCCAGTACACCTTATCAGCACTCTTAATGCTCGAGAACCACGATCTATCACTCGAATATTGAGGCTTTTACTATACTTCTTCTCAATACTTTCACAGAATGCTCGAGCAAACTTAAGAAGCATTATCAGTACTCAAGCACTATGATTTAACACTCGAGTATTTAGATATTTTTCAAACACTTTCATATAATACTCGAACATTGTTAAACTCGAGCATTGAAGAGTTATACTCGAGCATTGCTTTATCTGACAACTTTATGTCTGACACACTTTACCTATGCTCTGCACCAACTTTCCTTATTTGTGTAACGACATTTTGAATACTAACTGCCCTCATAAATACATAAGCTTGGGTCATTGAACAAGGAATGAAGCACAGACGTGGTCTGAGACATGAAGATTTTAAACATTGATTGAGCTTTATTCATACTACATTTGTACTTGAATTTCCAGAGTTTTTAATTCAATTTCAGCCCTTCATAACCCTTCTTGTGCTTAATTTGAGATTTAGAGTTGTAGATCTTGATTATTGTGATTTTGGGTACATTTTCCATGAATAATGATATAATTGTACTTAATTTCCATCATGAGCAAGTGATACTTCAAATATTTGTTATTTCATTTCAGGAACTCTAAGCAAAGAACATGGGGAAGCAGCTCAGCAATAGTTCACCGCGACTAAAGTTCAATCAAGCGAGCAAGAACTCTTGGGAGAGGCTCGCCGTGGTGAATCCTCAAGTTCGCCGCGGCGAATATCACAAATCAGTAATGAATTAGACTCCAAATGGAAATAAAACCTGACTCACTTTTTGGATCCAACCCTAGATGGTTAGTATATGCCAATTAGGGTAAGGTTCGGGTAGAGGATGTAGTTGGAGGTAGAAGACACACTTATTTCACATTTTCTCTCATTCTCTCTACTCACACAACCCTAATCTCATCCCATCTCATCCCTAATCCATCCATGCATCTCCAATAATCCATCTGAAGTCCGATTCCACTTGACAGGAGTAGCTGAGCATCTCCCTTCCTCTTTGAGATGAAGTTGGCCTGAGTTCAATGCTCCGAAAGGGGAGTATTAGTTTTCAATCTGTATTTATGTTATGGATTACATAGTTGCTGAGTTAGGACTTGTAATTTGTACGTAAATGCTTGGTCTCGGTCGAGCCAAACTTGGATTATTTGTGTATCAAACTTGCTTTGTGTTTGACTTAGTAGAGTGAAGTCTCATTTCTACCTATTCAATGAGATCTTTATTGTTTTCTTCTATCTTCCTAGTTGTGCTTGATTTTAGAGGCAATATTGTGTTGAGTTGAATTTTTCACTTTGCGACTTCTGTACACACTAAGTTTTTTTAAAGGGTTTCATGGAATGGAGTTCATTACATGGAATTTCTGACCCATCAAGTTGTTAGGGTTTTCATTACGAAACTTAGTGCGAAAACTATTACTTTCCCAATCTTTTGTGAACTATGATGGCCTAATTCATTTTCAAGAGGAAATCAATCATCCAACACTTTTACACTTCCACTCTGCTTTTACTGTTTTCCTCAATCAAAAATACCAAAAAGAAATTTTACTTTGTGAGTAGCTGTAGGTACATAGGAAATTTTGAATCAAAAACGGTTTTCACTTACAAGAGGAACTTAATCACAAACTAGGTAACTAGTGGTATACAAAGCTCCATAGAGAATGACCCTGGGGTTGCATCCTATAGTGCAATCCTTAGAAATCACAAATCTTTTAATCCGTTTCCATTGCATTACGACGACAAAGTTTTATCATGTGTGCCGGTTGGGTAGGAACAAACATTTATCTGCAACCTTCGTCGTTGTTCATCCGAGCAACATTAAATGCCCTATTAATGATGAAGCAGATGGTCGTTGTTGAGAGTAACAACTATTAATGGAGTCTAAAGGAAACTTCATTACTTCTCAACTATAAAAGCCCAAGCATTCAATACAAAGAAAAAGAGACGGACATTGAAAGCTTTCAATAGCTATTTATTGCATTCTCTGTAAATCATTCAATAGTCGGTCTGTACTTCAATATTTGCTATCCACTCTTTAGAGAGAGTATATCTAGCCAAGCTTTATTGTAAAATAGTGAGAATCACAAAGTTGGGATCTTGTGCTATTTGGGTTAAGATTGAGTCAGAAAAAAAAAGTGTGCGACACTCTGTTTTAGTGAAAAGTGTAAGGGGGAGTGAGTTCCCATTGTAAAGGCTTGTGAAGCCTCTGAATCTTTACAGATAGTGAATTGATAAATCTCAAGGGTGCTCTGAGGATTGGACGTAGGTTAAGAGGATCGAACCAGGATAAATCATCTGTGTTCATCTTTCTTTTTCTCTCTCTGTGATTTTGTTCTCACTTTTGTGCTTTAAGTTTTAAATTTATAAAGTGACCAATTCATCCCCCTCTTGGTCAAATCATACACTAACAATATATATATATTGATTGAGCTTTATTTGTATTAGTTTTCTACTTAAATTTCAGAGTCTTAGAGTCAATTTTAGCCCACACATGACCCTTTTTGTGCTTAAGTTGAGATTAGGAGTTATTGACTTGGATTAGTGTGATTTTGGGTACATATGCCATGAATAATGATTTATTGTGTCTAAATTGCATCATGAGCAAATGATACTGCCCATATTTGCTATTTCATTTCAGGAACTCCTTACAAAAGGCCAAGGGAAGCAGCTCTGGAGAAGTTCGCCGCAGCGCAATTGTATTTTCACCGCAGCCAAAGCTCAAGTAGCCATGCAAGAACTCTCGGGTGAGGTTCGCCGCAGCAAATATCGCGCAGTACCTAAATTTTTACCTCAGAAGGAAAATAACCCGACTTGGCTTGATGGATCCGACCCAGGACGGTTTATTATTCTGAATTAGGGTATTTTTGAAAGAAGGAGGAGGAGGCTGCAGAGAGCATTGAGAGAGCAAAGGAGGAGAGAAACCTCATTCTCCATTCACCATATTCACACACTAACATCATTTCACCCCATTTCTTCATCATCCATCCATCTATCATGCATTCATCATCCATTCAAAGCTCATTCTCATCACCCATGAGGAGCTGAACATCTCCATCCTCTTGAAGATGAAGTGAGCCGGAGTTCGAAGTGTCGAAAGTGGAGTATTTACTTTCAATCTATGTTTACACTATAGATTACTAGGATTCCGAGTTGGATTTTGTAATTTGTGTGTAAATACTTGGTCTCAGTTGAGCCAAATTTGGATTATTGTGTATTGAGTTGCTTTGTGATTGACAAAGTAAAATGGAGTTCATTTTGCTTATTTGATGAAGTCTTGTTGTTCTCTTCTATCATCCTAGTTGTGCTTGGTTTTAGAGTTAACAATGTATGAAATTGATTTTGTCACTTTGTGATTTCTGTACACACACTAAGTGGTCTTAAGGGATTTCATGGGATGGAGTTCATTTCATGTTGTTTCAGACCCACCAAGTTGTGTGGGGATTTAGAAGGAGATCATCGTATGACGCTCCGGACCCATGCGAATTGTTGGGGTTTTTAATTTCGAAAACTTAGTGCGAAAGCCGATACTTTCCCTCATCCTTTACGAACTATGATGGAACACTTTGTTTTCAAGAGGCACTCATCACACACACACACACTTCTCTTTCTCAAAGCTGCCTTTACTTTCATCCTCAACCAAGAAAATACCAAAAACAAGTCTTAATTTTGTAGTTAGTTTAGGAACATAGTTTAATTCCAATTGAACCTTATTGCATTTGCATCACAAGCATAGACCCAAGCTAAGAATTATTGGTACGCCTTCTCACTTCCGGAGAGAACGACCTTGGGGTTGTCACTATACAACCCTTGGAAATCAAAATTAATATTCTTGATCCATTTTCAAAGCTAGTCAGCGACCTAAGTTTACTATTTGTGACTTAGTACGGACCACATATAAATATATATATATAATTCGAACAAACCCTATAAATAAAGCTCTTGTTGGGTTGTTCTTTATGCGACCCTGTAGGCCCATATGAATTTGGCAGTGGGCTAATCTCAACATAAGCCCACAAGTCGCAAGCGGTCTCTAGCAAGACATTACGACTACCCAAATTATATGGGGATCGTTAACACAATGCAACCATATCACATCCCTTTTGTCATGCGATATCTCAGTCAAGGATGAGGCATTGATGATGTCATCCTCCTATTCCCGATCATTACTTTCTCTATCCCTAAGTAGTCTGATCAAAGAAACGAAAACTCCTTTTCGTTACAGTATGACCATACATTTCTCAGAATCACTCATCGATGGGCCCAGTAATATCTCTCAACTAATACGAGGGACAAATTCAATCTTGATCACTCACATTCCTCCACATAAAAACCCTTAAGCCCGATTATAGCCTTTATCATAACCAGGTCAAAGGTGACTTTTGACTAGGTTAAAGCTTAGTGACTTTCATGCAGGAATCCATGATAATCTCAGGTCAAAGGGCAATGTGACATGATTACATATGAGATAAGCTAATAAATTAATCCATGCAGCTTTCTCATAGCGGGTCAGTCCAGCACGTGTACTCTTGCAAGTGCCTATGACTTTGACTCGTATCTTCTGTTGGAAATTGTGCCCTAGGGCCAATCATTGTACTTCGCACATTATTTCTTTTAATGTATTTTCTCCACTTAATTATCATATGTTTTGCATGTTTTTTGTGATAATTACATCCATAGACGAATTATGAATATTGTCTTAAATGTCCCTGGTTGGTTGTTTATGCAGGAGCGTAGATAAGGTAAGACCAGTATGACTTTGATAAGGTATGGAGATATGAGTCAAAGTCATAGGCACTTGTAAGAGTACAAGGTGCTGGACTGACCCGCTATGAGAAAGCTGCATGGATTAAGTCATTAGCTTATCTCATATGTGATCACATCACAATGCCCTTTGATATGGATTCCTGCATAAAAGTCACTAAGCTTTGACCTAGTCAAAAGTCACCTTTGACGGGGTGATGATAAAGGCTATAATCAGGTTTAAGGGTTTTCATGTGGAGGAATGTGAGTGATCAAGATGGGATTTGTCCCTCACATTAGTCGAGAGATATTACTATGCCCCTCGATGAGTGGGTCTGAGAAATGTATGGCCATACTGTAACGAAAAGGAGTTTTCGTTTCTTTGATCAGACTACTCAGGGATAGAGAAAGTAATGATCGGGAATAGGAGGATGACGTCATCCATGCCTCATCCTTAACCAAGATATTGCGTGACAAAAGGGACGTGATTTGGTTACATAAAAGGTTACTCCGTGTTAACGATCCCCATATGATTTGGGTAATCGTAATGTCTTGCTAGATACCACTTGCGACTTGTGGGCTTATGGTGAGATTAGCCCACTGCCAACTTTATATGGGCCTACAGGGTCGCACGCAAAAACAACCCAACATACGCTTTATTTCTAGGGTTTATTCAAATTTTAAATATATGTATATATATGTTGAAATTCGAAATTGCACAATATTATGTAAATAATATATGTGTGTGTTAGTCTAATATTTAATTTATTTGATAAATTAAATAACTAGTATTAATTTAATTTATAAAGATAAATTAAATTCGTTGGCTCATTATATGTATTAATTAAATGGATATGATTTGATCAGATCAATTTAATCCAAATTAAGATTACAAAATTTGAATTTCACATTTTGAATTTAAAATTTCAAGATTAGATCTTGAATATCTTTTAAGATTTCGAATTGCAAGATTAGATCTTGAATATCTTTTGAAATTCCGAATTACAAGATTAGATCTTGAATATCCTTTTGAAATTCGAATTTCAAGATTAGATCTTGAATATCTTTTGAAATTTTGAATTGCAAGATTAGATCTTGAATATCTTTTAAGATTTCGAATTGCAAGATTAGATTGATCTTGAAATTCAAATTCGGATTTTTCAAGATTAATAAAAGATTAATCTTGGATTATGATGCACTCCATGAGCTTTATAAATATGAGTGCTCGTGAACAGTAGAGACATCCCATTCTGAATTTGAATTCACCCTTGAGCCGTGAAACCTTAGAGAGAGAGTGAAACGAAGAGGCGCTAACACTCTGCTATTGTTGGAGACTGTTCGCATGGATACCGGTAGATGAAGGCGATTGAAAGAACGTCGACTCCTCATGATCGAAAGCAAGAGTGTGGAAGGTTGTGGAATATGAAGAGATCGAGACGCAAAGGAAGGGACAATCTCGAAATGCAAAAGGTACGCCTTCATCTCCTCGATCTAAAAGCCTTTGACAAATCCGTATTTGGTATTAGAAAAATTTTAAATTCCGCTGCGTGCACGTTCTAATTCCAACATCTTCATACCTTATCAAAGTCATACTAGCCTTGCTTTATCTTTGTTCCCACACAGATAATAGACCAGAGACATTTAGGACAATATTCATAATTTTCCCATGGATGCAATTATCATAATAAACATGTAAAAGTCATGATAATTAAATGCAAAAAATACATTAAAATAAATAATGTCTGAGGTACAATGATTGGCCCCTAGGGCACAATTTCCAACATCCTCACACTTGCACTAGGTACAATCATTAATTAGTCTAGGTCCCATTATCCTAACATGACCCTCATGTTTCGCTTGTGCAAGCAATTTGTTAAGAGGATCAGTAACATTGTCTTCTCCAGATACTTTGCATATTTTGATATCACCTCTATCATTAATTACTATGATAACGTGAAATAGCCTGAGTATATGCTTGCCTGTGCAATAACACCATTACTGTCACAAAACAAATCTATTGGATTTGAGATGGTAGGGACCACCCCTAGTTCATGAATTATATGATCCAAACGGCTTCTTTAGCTGCATCTGATGCTGCTATATACTCCGCTTCTATTGCAGAATCAATTATTGTGCTCTACTTATAACTCTTCCAGCTTACCATGTCACCTTTAAACAAGAACACGAATCCTAACTGTGATCTAGAATAATCTTGGTCAGTTTGAAAACTCGCATCCGTGTAACCGGTTACACAGAGCTCATCATCCAAACCACCATACACGAAGAATGGATCCTTAGTCCTTCTTAAGTACTTAAGGATATTCTTAACATCAGTCCAATGACCCTCACCTGGATCTTACTGGTATCTGCTACTCATACTTAAGGCGAATGAGACATCCGGTCAAGTACATAACGTGCCATACATAATGGAGCTAATAGCTAAGGCATATGGAATCTTACTCATGTGATCTCTCTGATCTAGTGTTTTTGGACATAGATCCTTTGAGAGAAGGATGCCATAAGACATGAGTATATACCCTCTCTTCGAATCCTGCATACTGAACCTATGCAGTATTTTATCTATATATGCACTCTGAATTAAGCCTATAAGCCTCTTGGATCTATCTCTGTAGATCCTAATCCCTAGGATGTAAGTGGCTTCGCCCAAGTCTTTCATTAAAAAGGACTTTACTAACCAAGATTTGACACTCTGCAAGGTAGGAATGTCATTCCCTATGAGTAGGATGTAATCAACATAAAGCACCAGGAATACAAATGTGCTCCCACTGACCTTCTTGTAAACACAAGGTTCATCCATATTTTGAATGAAGCCAAACTCTTTGACTACTTCATCAAAATGATGATTCTAACTCCATGATGCCTGCTTCAATCCATAAATGGATCGTTGAAGCTTGCATATCTTACTAGAGTCCTCTGAACGTACAAAACCTTCATACTATGTCATGTACACATCCTCAAATAGGTTTCCATTAAGGAAAGTTATTTTGACATCCATTTATCATATTTCATAGTTATAATATACTGCAATGACAAGAAGGATCTGATTGACTTGACCATTCCTACTGAGAAAAATGTTTCATCATAGTAAACACCATGAGTTTGTGTGAACCCTTTTGCAACCAGTCTTGCCTTGAAGACATTTACTTTGCCATCCATATCGATTTTCTCTTTAAAAACCCATTTGCACCCAATGGTTTTTACACCTTCAGGTGGGTCAACCAAGGTCCATACCTGATTATCACACATGGATTGCATTTTAGACTTCATGGCATTCAGCCATTTGTCAGAATTTGGTCCTACTACGACCTCTAGATAGGTGGTCGGCTCATTGTGTTCAATAAGCAACGCGTCATAACTCCTAACAACCAGAAATCCATATATCTGAGGTGGTTGTCGTGACCTATCAGACTTCCATAGGCCCTGTGTTACTTGAGGAGGCTCAACAAAATCTTGTGAGTCTTCTCTGTCTTCCATCTGTGGTTCTGTGATGTTTTGAGATTCTCGAACTTCTTTGAGATGTAATTTGCTCCCATTGGTACTTTTAGAGATGAACTTTCATTCTAGAAAGACACTATTTCAAATAACAAACACTTTGTTTTCGGTGGGATAATAGACATAATATACCTTTGTTTCCTTGGGATACCCCACAAAATGGCATTTGGAGGATCAGTTTGATAACTTATCGGAGGTCTGCTGTTTAACATAGACCTCACATCCCCAAATCTTAAGAAAAGACAAACTTGGTTTCTTCCCATTCAATATCTCATATGGCGTCTTTTCAACTACCTTAGATGGAACACGATTCAGTGTAAACACAGTTGTTTCCAGTGTATGGCCCCAAAAGGAAGGTGGAAGATCTGTTTGACTCATCATAAATCAAACCATATCTAATAGAGTTCGATTCATCCTTTTAGAAACTCCATTCCATTGTGGGGTTCCTGGAGGAGTGAGTTGTGAGATTATCCCACAACTCTTAAGATTGTGAACAAACTCTTGGCTCAAATATTTGCCTCCTCAATCAGATCGAAGGGCCTTAATTGTCTTGCCAAGTTGGTTTTGCACTTCATTTTGAAATATTTTAAACATTTCAAAAGATTCAGACTTATGTTTCATTAGATAAACGTAATTATATCTACTGAAATCATCTATAAAAGTAATAAAGTGCATGTAACCTCCTCTAGTAGGTGTATTTAGTGGTCCACATACATCTATATGTATGAGGCCCAAAATCTCACTATGCCCAATAAAAGGTGCCTTAGTCATCTTTCCCAATAAACAAGATTCACACGTGTCAATTGATTGAAAGTCAAAATAGTCAAGAAAACAATATTAATGGAGTTTAGAAATGTGTTTCTAATTTATGTAGCCTAGACGATAATGCCATAAGTAGGTTGGATTCAAATTGTTTGATTTAATCCTCTTATCAGTTATGTTATAGATATTTCCACTTGCGGGATGTTCTATATTTAAAAGGTAATGATCAAGATGCAGATTACCATCAGTATAAAAATGTCATTACGATAAATAGAACATTTACCATCCCCGGCAATAGAAGTATAACCTTCCTTATCTTTTCCAAATCTTCTAGGTAGAGTTTGCAATTTATCTTCTAATGACCAGGTTCATTGTAGAAGAAGCACACTCCTTTCTTTGGAGGCTTTGACTTCTTAGGCGTGGACTAAATTTCAGGTTTATTTGAACCTTTGATCTTACCAGCTGAGCCATTACCTCCTTTACCCTTGCCTTTCCTTTTCTTTTCTAACACATGAATTCTAACTGATACACCTTCAGCCATGTCGTAGGAATACAAAGCCTTAGTAGTCTCATACCTCTCTTACCTTGCCTCTTACTAGAACATTTCCTTAAGATGAACAATCATCTTATAAGCCTCAATGTGTTCTAGATCTCATAACTCATACACTATGAGAGATGATTTCCCATATAATACTTGAAGGCATCACCTATGAATATACTTCATATATCAAGAACTCATTTTAATATGAAAAATAATAACTAAAGAGATAACGACTCATATATCAAAAACTCACTTACTATTAAAGGTAACATGAGAGATGATAACTCATATATCTCTCATGAATTTGGCATATATCATATGTATAACAAAACGAACACATATTATATATCATGCTTTTTAAGGGGAAAAAAGCACATCATACATCACATGTATGTCCCAAATTCATAATTTTCAAGAACGCATATTATATATCACGCTTTTCAAAGGAAAAAGGCACATCATACATCACATGTATACCCCAAATTCATACTTTTTAAGAAGGCATATTATATATCATGAATCATATACAGAATTAAAAAGCAGATGTTATCTATCACATACATCATTCATACATGCTCCAAGAATCCAAGAACCCATATATCATCTATATATCATATTCTTAGTCATAACGCACATATGAATTCAAGAAAGCATACATCTCATGCTAATCACACAAACTCAATCTAAACGCACAATTGACCTGGCTCTGATACCACTGTTGGGATTAGAACGTACACCCAGCGGAATTTAAAATTTTCTAATCCTGAATACGAATCTGTCAAATGTGCTTAGATCGAGGAGATGAAGCCATACCTTTTACGTTTCGAGTTCATCCTTTCTTTGACGATTGGATCTCTTCAGATTCCATGACATTTCGTGTTCTTGATTTCGATTACGAGGAGCCAACATTTCTTTGATCGCCTCCCTCTACCGATATCCACACGAACAGTCTCCAAAAATGGCAGCTTGCTAGTGCCTTTTCAGTTTCACTCACTCTCTCTAGGGTTTTTGTCTCAAGAACGAATTCGAATTTAGAATGTGATACATCTTCTATTCACGAGCTCCCATATTTATAAAACTCAAAGAGAGCTTCTAGAATCTTCGATTAATCTTTAAAATTCAAATTCAGATCTGAAAAGATATTCAAGATTAGTCTTTATTAATCTTGAAATTCGAATTTCAAAAAGGATATTCAAGATTAATCTTTATTAATCTTGAGATTTGAATTTCAAAAAGATATCCAAGATTAATCTTTATTAATCTTGAATTTCGAAAATTCAAAAGATATTCAAGATTAATCTTTATTAATCTTGAAATCCGAAATTTGAAATTCAAAATATGAAAATCAAATCTTGCAATCTCGATTTGGATTAAATTGATCTGATCAAATCATATCCATTTAATTAATCCAAATAATGAGCCAACAAATTTAATTTATGTTTATAAATTAAATTCATGTTAGTTATTTAATTTATCAAATAAATTAAATATTAAACTAACACACACAAATATTATTTACATAATATTGTGTAAATTCGAATTTTAACACATATATACATATATATAATTCGAATAAACCCTATAAATAAACCTCATGTTGGGTTGTTCTTGCATGCGACCCTGTAGGCCCATATGAATTTGGCAATGGGCTAATCTCAACATAAGCCCACAAGTCGCAAGCAGTCTCTAGCAAGACATTACGACTACCCAAATTATACGGGGATTGTTAACACGATGCAACCACATCACGTCTCTTTTGTCATGCAATATCTCGGTCAAGGATGAGGCATGGATGACATCATCCTCCTATTCCCGACCATTACTTTCTCGATCCCTAAGTAGTCTGATCAAAGAAACGAAAACTCCTTTTCGTTACAGTATGACCATACATTTCTCAGACTCACTCATCGAGGGGCCCAGTAATATCTCTCAACTAATGCGAGGGACAAATTCCATTTTGATCACTCACATTCCTCCACATGAAAACCATTATAGCCTTTATCATCAATAGGTCAAAGGTGACTTTTGACTAGGTCAAAGTTTAAAGACTTTCATGTAGGAATCCATGATGATCTCATGTCAAAGTGCATTATGACGTGATTACATATGAGATAACTAATGATTTAATCCATACAGCTTTCTCATAGCGGGTCGGTCTAGCACCTTATACTTTTACAAGTGTCTATGACTTTGACTCGTATCGTCATACCTTATCAAAGTCATAATGGTCTTCCTTTATCTTTGTTCCCACACAGATAACCAACCAGGGACATTTAGGACAATATTCATAATTTGCCCATAGATGCAATTATCATAATAAACATGCAAAAGTCATGATAATTAAATGGAAAAAATACATTAAAATAAATAATGTCTGAGATACAATGATTGGCCTCTAGGGCACAATTTCTAACACTTTATATGGTGAATAAGAATGACTCTCTGGCAAATAATAATAATAATAATAATAATAACAACTCTCTCTTATTCTCTTATTTTCTCCTTTTCCCTGCTTGTCATCTTTCTCCTTAATTTCATGACAAAAACATTAAAATTGTTTAGTTTTTTTCTCTTTTAAAAAAAAGTTTTATATTTTTTTATTTTAAAAAACCTAATAAAAAAATCAACAGCCAAACCATTTTTATATTTTTAAAAAAACAAAAAAATTGTATCTAAAACAAGGAAACAAATATGCTCTAATTTTCCTTTCTGTCAAAAACAGAAGGGAAGAAAAGAGAGGAAAAGAAACTTGAAAACGCAGAACTACACAGGAAAATGAAGCATTTAAAATGAACTTAGAACAAGGATAATTATCGTAATTGATTGATGCCTTCATCAGCATCAACATATCGGGTCATGATAAATTACTTCATAATACTAATTATTATAATAATAAGAGTTGTACAGT
>JANTPZ010137945.1:0-12822 GCA_025593235.1 Vachellia pachyceras
TTCAGAATGATATGATTTCTTATTTGAGAGATATTGGAAAAAAACCAAACATGGGTCAGGAATACGTATATTCCAGACATATGTTCGGTTTTTTTATGATATCTACCAATCCAGATCTTCCGTTTATATGAAACCTATTCCATTTGAAACTATACTCAAAGGGCTTTCCAATGATAGGTCATTCGTAAAATTTGGAGTTAAAATGAGGAAGTTACAACATTTTGAAGTTCAAGCTTTCTAAACCGTTCATAAAGAGTGGGGTCATTCGAATGAACTTTTTTTTCATTCGAATGAGCTTTCTAAACCGAATTTTCACCCAACGGTTTAGAAATTCCCCTTCAAAGGTGTATAAAGTCCACTTTCTACACCGTTGGGTGAAAATTCGGTTTAGAAAGCTCATTCGAATGACCCCACTCTTTATGAACGGTTTAGAAAGCTTGAACTTCAAAATGTTGTAACTTCCTCATTTTAACTCCAAATTTTGCAAATGACCTATCATTAGAAAGTTCTTTGAGTATAGTTTCAAATGGAATAGGTTTCATATAAACGGAAGATCTGGATTGGTAGATATCATAAAAAAACCGAACATATGTCTGGAATATACGTATTCCTGACCCATGTTTGGTTTTTTTCCAATATCTCTCAAATAAGAAATCATATCATTCTGAAATTTGTTCCATTGGAAAATAGACTCAAAGGTATTTCCAATTATATATCATTTGTCAAATTTAGAGTTGAAATGAGGAAGTTACAGCATCTTGAAATTAAAGCTTTCTAAACCGTTTATAAAGAGTAGGGTCATTCGAATGAGCTTTTTTTTTTTCCATTCGAATGAGCTTTCTAAACCGAATTTTCCCCCAACGGTGTAGAAAGTGGACTTTATACACCTTTGGAGGGGACTTTCTAAATCGTTGGGTGAAAATTCGGTTTAGAAAGATCATTCGAATGAAAAAAAAGCTCATTCGAATGACCCCACTCTTTATGAACGGTTTAGATTCAAAATGCTGTAACTTCCTCATTTTAACTCCAAATTTTGCAAATGACCTATCATTGGAAATCCCTTTGAGTATAGTTTCAAATAGAATAGGTTTCATATAAACGGAAGATCTGGATTGGTAGATATCATAAAAAAACCGAACATATGTCTGGAATATACGTATTCCTGACCCATGTTTGGTTTTTTTCCAATATCTCTCAAATAAGAAATCATATCATTCTGAAATTTGTTCCATTGGAAAATAGACTCAAAGGTATTTCCAATTATATGTCATTTGTCAAATTTGGAGTTGAAATGAGGAAGTTACAGCATCTTGAAGTTAAAGCTTTCTAAACCGTTTATAAAGAGTAGGGTCATTCGAACGAGCTTTTTTTTTTTCCATTCGAATGAGCTTTCTAAACCGAATTTTCCCCCAACGGTGTAGAAAGTGGACTTTATACACCTTTGGAGGGGACTTTATAATCCTTGGGTGAAAATTCGGTTTAGAAAGATCATTCGAATGAAAAAAAAGCTCATTCGAATGACCCCACTCTTTATGAACGGTTTAGATTCAAAATGCTGTAACTTCCTCATTTTAACTCCAAATTTTGCAAATGACCTATCATTGGAAATCCCTTTGAGTATAGTTTCAAATAGAATAGGTTTCATATAAACGGAAGATCTGGATTGGTAGATATCATAAAAAAACCGAACATATGTCTGGAATATACGTATTCTTGACCCATGTTTGGTTTTTTTCCAATATCTCTCAAATAAGAAATCATATCATTCTGAAATTTGTTCCATTGGAAAATAGACTCAAAGGTATTTCCAATTATATGTCATTTGTCAAATTTGGAGTTGAAATGAGGAAGTTACAGCATTTTGAAATTAAAGCTTTCTAAACCATTTATAAAGAATATAGTCATTCGAATGAGCTTTTTTTCCATTCGAATGAGCTTTCTAAACCGAATTTTCCCCCAACGGTGTAGAAAGTGGACTTTATACACCTTTGGAGGGGACTTTATACTCTTGGGACCTCATGTGTCGTCCTCACCTTCTAAATCGTGCAATATAATACGACGGTTTCGAAATACAGAATCGAATCCGGATATCAACATAATCGAATTCGTCTCTTCATTCGATTGAAGGATAGATATCATTTGAATGGATACGGCGTCAACACCTTCTAAACCGATGCTGCGACCAACGGTTTGGAAGTCCATATTCAAATCAGCTGAGTGCGGAGAGAGTCATTCGAATGGATGCGTCGTCCTCACCTTCTAAACCGTGCAATATAATACGACGGTTTGGAAATACCGAATCGAATCCGGATATCAACATAATCGAATCCGTCTCTTCATTTCCTTTTAAACTTGGGCAAAGGCGCGCGAGGAACTGAAGGTTGCTGTTTCAGGGGCAATGAGGACATTTCCTTTAAACTTGGGTAAAGACGCGTGAGGTACTAGCATGTGTCAGGGATTTAAAATTTCGAATCACCTTTCTTGGATTCACTGTTTTCGAGGTACTTTTTCCGTTATTTTCCCTTTTCTTTTTCTTTTATATAATATAGAATATTTTAGTAAATGTACACTACAAGTTATTTATAAATAAAAGTAAGGACTTCGGAATATTATTTTGGTTATTTCAAGAAACTTTGTTGTACGTCTTGTTATTTCAAGAAACTTTATTGTACGTCTCCTTCACTCCGGCTCACTATAGCTTCCACTCATTTCACTGTTCACAGCACCTTCGCGGCTTGCATAAAAAAAAGGTATTGGGCTCTGTTCCTTAGTGGCTCCACCTATGGCTTAGGTCTCTTCCTTTCTGACCCTCCCGTAAAACTCTCTGCCTTCATTTCTTTCCCTTTCCCTCCCAACAAAACAAAGCCTACTGCCACAAATTTTGAATTGGTCAATTGATCTCTGCTCTTTCACTCTGCCCAAAGCTATTTTTTTTCAAGAGATGTACCTCATTACAGACTATCTCATGCCACAAATTTTAAATGCGACTCTCAAACTCTACCCCCTCCCTCTTCTTCATCGTTTTCTCCCACGGTGGTAGTCCAAATCGCCATCATCAAGGTCTTCTGTGGAGGTGACTCCAATATTCATCATAATCGTCTTCATGGGCTAAACCAGAGTGGGAGGAGGACATCGAATCACTACTCATCGTCTTCTAGCTTGACAGCTACTGGACCGGAGACGCGATTTAACAGATCATGTGGCCTAGAACATGTGAGGAGCACTTTATTCACTGCCAGAAAATGCTATTTAGCGACGGAAAAATCTGTCGTTAAATGGATATTTTTCATCAGAAAATTTCCATTTAACGACGGAAAATATTAGCGACCCTCGTTTTAATGAAGAAAAACAGATTTTCCGTCACTAAATGGTATTTTTCTGGTAGTGATTCTTCTTAAGCGACTTCTTAGACGTTAAAACTGCTCACCAAAATTTTACAGTGGTTGCTCAAGGTATTAATGCCGCAGTTGTAAAGAAGATTCAGGATGCAGGAATATATATACCTTCAATGGCTTGATGCACACAAAGAAGGAGTGCTTATGGAGTCTATGGAAGTTATTCATTGTGATGGACTACCGTTTTTGGGTAACTAAACTTCCAACATACTATGATTTTTGTTTCCCTTAGTTATGAAAATTTTGGTGTGATTTTGAGGCTTTGGGCATTAGGGATGACTTCAAGGCGCTTAGAAATTCCAACTCTGCTGATAGAGCAAAAGCAAAGATGCAGAAGGTGTTTGTGATAATGGGCCCCACTGGCTCTGGGAAGTCCAAGTAGGTAACCCAATCGGCTTTCCCTACCACATATGCGTTACCAAAAGCACGAATTGCAGGCACTGACCTAATTGCTGCAGCCAAACTGCACCTTTCTTCGCCATTCGCATCCTGCCCTAGATGCAGAAGATACCGATTCCTTGGATGATAAACTGCCAGCAACAACCTAAAGAACCGGTCCTTATCTTGGTGACCACATGAAATGAAGTATGCAAAGGATGGTGGGTAGTGAGCACCGTGCTGAACCAAAGAAGTAAACCGCTTAGAGGAACTAAAGGTGGATACAGAAGATCACAACAGTAAGATGAGAGAGGGAACTGTACGGAGATTTGATGAAGGCTACCAAAACTTTTAGGCCAAAAGGCAACAGGAGAGAAGCTGAGAGAAAGCAGATCATAGTTCAGCATAAAGATTGGGTGATTATATGTGCACAAAATTAAAAATTAAAAATTAAAAATTAAAAGGCATATAATTAATTGTTGGCAGTTATCTGCGTAGAAATAAAAAGTTAAGGAGTCTTGTTATTATATGTTAATCGTTTAAAAAAATATTTCTACATAATTTAAATTTTAAGAGAACTTTGGATAAGATAACTGTTTTTCATTGAAAGAAGAATGGTGATGGAATCGTTGCACGGTCTAAACAAATTAAATTAAATAAATTTACATATATCAAACAACCCAACGAACAAACAAATAAATATTTATATATAAACTATATTTTCTTTGTTGGCATGTCTAATTGTCATATTCTTCTCCATTATCTCTCTGTATTATTTTCTGAGGTCAAAATAAAAAAATGAACAGATAAATATATGTGATAAAAATCATAGAATATTTAACGGAGTATGAAAATTGCGGGAAATCATGAACAGGAACACGAGGTAGATAGAATCATGTGAATAAGAGGGACGTGTTGGGATGCACAAAATAATTTATAAAAAAGTAGAGGAAAACAAACTTGACTTTTTTTTATCGATGAGTAGATGTTGTATTGACCATAGACTAGTGAAAACATGACCCATGTAAGTTGCGATAAAATTTCTTTCTCACATTTATCTTGAATATTGTAGATCATGTTGGAAAAGTTGTTTCTAACAATCTAAATAGGCTTTATGTGCATGTTTAAAGTGGTGGAAGTTGTTTTTCAACATGATTCATATAAATTACTTTGGAATATTGAAATAATCATATTTTATCAAGTGAATTTACAGCATTTTGGGGATTTTAGTGCTATTATTTGGCTTTTATTGAGCTTAATTGTATTAATTATGATTAATGATTCTTATATGGAAATTTAAGCCGATTAAAGGTATTTGTGGAAGAAATTAAGATCAAAGATAAATTTGGATTAATATATCTTTCAATATAATCTTAGAAGATTTTGAATTCGAATTAGTAAATCTTGATTTTGAATTTAAATTAGCAAATCTAAGATTCTGAATTTAAAATTTAAATCAAGGGGCAAACTCATAAATCTATTTATCACATTATCTTATTATTATATTTTATTATTAGGTTTTAATTGCACTAATGTGTGTGTGTGTGTGAATTGCAAAGGGAAATGAGATGAGGCGACGCCACCTGGAGCAAGAAGAAATTCAAGCCACCACACATATGCCTAAGCTTCACACAAATCAGGGCCTAATCCATCAATTCTACTCACGGACACACACATTCATCCATTTATCCATTGGGCCAAGTCTGGAAAGCCCAAGGAATGAACTATTAGGGCGCACACAAGCAGTAGTCATGGATTGAAAAAGCATTCCAGCGGCTAGGGGAATTCCATTCGACGCTACCACGGATATTTTTCTTTCCTGGCGGCACGCACACATTAGCATCAGTCGCGCACAGAGGACCAGAGATCTTCTCTCGCTTTCGCCTGTCACTGTTCGGAAACTTCTCTTTGGAGACAAGCTGGGTGCTGCTTCTACCGTGGAGGAAGACGGTGGGTTCGTTTGGAAACACGGTAGATAAGTACTTTTAAGGTAAATATATGGAGGAGATTATCTCGTTTTGCGAAAAAACACTATTGAACGTACTTTTGGGAAGGAAATAAGCTTTACCAAACAAGCATAATGACTTGGATGCCTATTATGGAATTTTTCATGGCAAGGCTTGGCTAGTCTCATAATTCTCTAATTCAACAATAATGGCAGGAGCTTGACTCTTCAAAGGGGAGTTTTTAATTACTTTAATTTCTTGTCCAATAATTATTTAATAATTCCTAGGTCTTATGATAGTTTTCTTCTAATTATTGGAATTTTGGAGATTATTGTGACTGAATTATTGTTTAGCAATTGATATTGGGCTGATTTAACTTTGATTTCAATTATAATATTATAGTATGATGTTTATATTGATTTCAGAGTTAACATTTTGTGATTTTCTAAGATGGCTTAGAATCTTGAATTAAATAATCTTTTGTTAGCTTTAATTCTATTATTTGAATTTAAGAGTTACAATTAAGCAGTGGTTTTATTATCCTTAATTCCTCTTTACTATTCTGGTGGCAGTTAGTAAATTGGAAGTTTGAAAAATATTTTGTGGCAATTCGAGGAGTTGTTGGATTAAAGCTTAATTATAATTCTTTAATTCATTATTTTAACTCCCATATCTATTGAAGTGATGATTGCCCACGTTGTTGAGTTGGAGGACTGATTATTATCATCGTTTATTCGTGTGTCTCATTTTCTATTTCTTTTATTAAAATTAATTTCAATTATTTTTATTAAAAAAACTAAAAAGAAGTATTTTTATTTTAGTTTAAGTTACTCGCATTCAATTATTAGGAATTAATTTCATTTTTTGGCTCCTCAAAGTGAACACGACCCAGATTGGTGCTATATTACATTAATTAGGTTAAATTATTTTTGACGCGAATATAAAACGACTAAAGATCCGCTCATCATGTATGTAAAAGAAGTTTCATGTCTAAATTACTGATATAGTTGTAGCAAATATAAGGCTAACCATAGAAAGGTGTGTGATCTAATTGCATTATTCCTTATTCAAGAACATAAATAAAAGGACCTTCCCTATTTGGATCATAAAATTTGTTTGGTGGGTGACAAGAAATTAGGAAAATAACTTTGCATGATGTGTTTCCATGCCTAAGTAGCTGCATCATCCAATTTGAATTGGAAAAGGCATGACCATCCATGATTCTGCTGTTTCTATTAATCTGTATGAGGCATTAAGAAATGGGCTATACCGACCTTTAAGGATTTTGTATGATTCTTAAAATCTATTTTCTTTTCTTTCTTCCTATGGAATTCCTATTCACAATTACAATGAGAATATGAAAACTTTGGTGTTCTGAAACTTCAGTAGAAAAACTATCCAATTTGATTTGTTGTTGAATTTTTTATATAAATTGTTTAAATTGAAGTTGGTATAGTTACACGCATTTCTCTATCTCTCTCTCTATTGCCATTTTATGGGATTTCATGAAATGCTTTTCATTTTAATATATTTATTTGATATGTTACATTTTGAATTGTTTTTAAACTGAAATTAAATTAAAATAAATTTAAATTTATAAGCCTCTCATGCATCATGTAGTGGAGGATACTTTTTAATTATTAAATGTTTGCTAACTTATCTTTAAGAAATTATTTAGAAATACAACTTAATATTGATGGTAATGTTAAATGACCATATGCATTATATTTTATAGAGAATGTAATGATAAACATTGTATAATATATTCTGCTATAATGTTTAATAATTCATTTTAATTAAATTTATTAAATATATGAATATCGAATTTAATGGATTTGTTATATTAACCTGCACATCGAGTGGGAAAATAAAATTTGGATAGTGTGATCGATGCCATGATAACATACTCCCCAGGCATCGCACGGGGAGTACATGCTAGTTTTTTTTTGGTTGCCCGCCCGGTTCACCAGAGCTTCGCTCCGACTACGTCCGGACCCGACCCGCGTCACGCACCTGGCATGGTGGGTGAGTCTCCCAACAGTGGCTGCTGCATACACAAGGCTCGAACCCGAGACCTTGCTTAAGCTGGAACAAGCCGCTTACCTCTTGATCCAACCAGCCGTTGGTGAGTACATACTAGTTGATTGTAAATTTGTAATGATTGGATTTATTGGGCTCTCTAGTGGATTGAGATTCAAGGTCCAGTTAGACCAATTAGGAAAGACTTGGGCTTGAGGACTCAATCACATTGGGCCGTTTAAAAACGCGGTGGAGAAGTATTTTTACGTAAGTCAAGATAATTATGTGAAGAAGATTATCTCGTTTTACAAAAAAACACTGTTGATCATGTGTTTAGGCTCGCCATATGTTCAGCCAAACGGAGCCATTGTCCTGGGGGCTGTCAAGTTATCAGTAATACTAAGTTATTTTTAATATAAGAGTTATTTAATTTTTATTTGAAAATGTTAAAGAAACTAAATAATTTACTTTAAGGTATTTATATATATATATATATATTTATCATTCAATTATATATTAGTTTATAAATCAGACAAACTATTTTAAATATAAAATAATAAATATAATATATTTTAAAGTAATAGGGAAAGCGATAGGGAAGTCCTTTTACGCAAACCGAGATGAATATGTGAATGAGATTATCTCGATTTGTAAAAAAAACTGTTGAACGTGTTTTTGGGGAGTGTAGAAACTTTGACAAACATAGTGAAAGTACTCTTTCCCAGTTATTTTTCTCTCTCGGAAATGTTGTATGCACCAATAATGTAGAAATTTTATCTCAAAAATACAATTGATTTGGAATGCAATCTATTTGGTGATTGCTGACTTCGTGAGAAGAGATGGGCAGTAGGACGTAATAATTTAATTTCTATTCAGCATTATATTTATTCCAAAACTATTTTTTTAAAAAATACAACACGATATTAAACATTTAAATCTGATTTATACTTTACACGCATTATTAAGATAAAATACATATCGTGTGGGCGCGCGCGTCTGTTAACATGTTTTACGTAAAAAAGCATTGTTCAAGCAGAATTACATAATCCTGAAAAATTATATAAAAATGTATCTCATAAGTTGTATAACCTTTATTTTTTAATATAAGAGCTAATTGATAAGAAAATATAATATATTAATATACTTTATTTCCTAAATTTACAAAGTTTTCGCTAAAGTATCCAACTCATCACATGTATTAAAGGGTTTCAATTTAAGAATACCTAAGATAAAAGAGTGTATTTTAAAAAAATCAAAATTATATTTTTACCAATAACCAACTAAACTATTTTTACCAATAACCAACTAAACTATTTTTTTTTCGGTTGGCCAAAAAAAAAACTAAACTATTTTTCTTAATTTATCCAAATAAAATAACTAGTTTCGATGCTATCTCAAATCCTTAAAATTAAAGAAGTTAAGCAAGTTATTTATATTTATCATTTTTAAATTAATTTTTTTAATTTATAAACTGATAGATAATATAATTATGCACATAAATAAAATCTTAAAGTAATTTATTTAATTTTTTCAATTAAAAAAAAAATAAACGGTCTTTTATATGTATCAAGTACCGGAGATATTACAATAGGAAAGAAGGATTATGATTATTGAGGATGGTCCTCCCTTCTCAAATGTTGTAACCCTACTAATTTTTTTTTTTTAACACGGCAAGATTCTCTTTTGAAAAAAAAATTTAGGATACCATTGCGTAAATTGATATAATTTAGGATATTCATTAATGCTCCTGCAAGTATAATGTAGGGGCAAAAATATCTTTTAACTTTATAATTAGCGATGATACATATAATGTACATTAACTCCTACTATATATAAAATCTTTTCTACATGTGCATGTTTGTACGAAAGAAACAAATTAAATAAACAAATTAAACAAAGTTTACGTTGATTAAATCCTATAAGTGACTGTGATTCATCAAAACTAAACCAGAAAGAAAAGCCTATAGATATATTATATCTAGGTCAAACTCGTAGTTTCTAGTTACTTAAGAGGGGCAAAACTGTGGGCCTAGCTACACACACTTATTGATACATCTAGCTAGTCGGCCATAATCAAGAGAGAGATCAATCTGATCAATTTCTGGGTTCATGATTGTTGATGGGTGGCTTGCGGCGAGCCTTTCCCTTGTAATCCATGTGTATGGAGTTCACAACCTCTTCTTCTTCTTCTTCTTCAGCCTGGGAACTCCTTTTGGCTTTCTCTTCGTCTTCTCGAGTATTAGTTCCTTCTTCCTCATGTGTTTGATGGGGTTCTTCATAGATTTGAGAATCGTTTGAGTTCCTACTCCTGGAGCTCTGGTCGCCATTCTTCTGTCAATGTTGTAAGCATAAATTAGTGATACAATTTTAGTGGCTTGCACGTATATGTGTAAATATGTAGGATAACTAGATGCTGATGAAGAATATTATTTTTTGGAAGAATCCTAGAAAAAAGACATTTAAAAATTAAAATTATAAAAGGATAAATCAGGTTTCGAAATCCTAAATTAGGGCAATAGACCAAATATAGATTTCAAAATATTAGTGAAAAGATGGCGTTACCTATAAATATTGAGAAACAAAGGAGCGGTCATCATTATTCATCTGAGTGAAAAAAATTTCATTTAGATGAATAGTGTTTTCATTATAATGAAAACACTATTCATTTGGATGAAGATTGTTTTCATCTTTAACTTCCATTGTGATGGGTTGAAAGTGAAAACACTATTCATGATGAGAGTTGAAGATGAATTTCATTTGGATGAATAGTGTTTTCCCATGAAAACACTATTCATTCGTTTTCATCTTCTCGATTTGTGCGTGTCATCCTTACGCAGGGGTCATGCTAATCTTCTCTGTATCGTTCCAATTTTATCGGATGTCCCCCTTGTGCAGTGTTTTCATTAGCTACACACACATAATCAAGATGAATACTGAATAAATAGTGTTTTCATTAGGATAAAAACATTGTTCATCCAAATAATTTTTTTTATTCGGATGAATAGTGTTGGTTGTGTCTTCCTTCCTAATTATTCATTGCAATGTTGTCTTTTTACTAACATTTTGAAATTTCTGTTTGATCCAATAATCTGGTTTGAGATTATGAATTCGAAACCTTAATTTATCCTTTTGTAATTTTAATTTTTAAAGGTCTTTTGCTCGCATCCTCCCTTATTTTTTTTTTCCTCTTTCAGATAGAAAAATGAATTGTTGTAGATGTACGTATATCAACTAGGAGAAATTACTATACCGGCTTAACGGAAGGAATTTAATCACCCCAAAATCTATACAAAATGTAATGGTATGAATCTATTCTCATTTCGCAGGCAAGAATATTCATTGCATATTACTAATTTACTGCAACACTTTTTTTATGATTATTCTCATTTAGTGACTAACCTGAACGTCTCGTTCTTGTGAGGGTCTCATAGACTTGTTGAAAGTATCATCATCCCTAGCTGCAGAATATACCACCACACAAGTGATTAGCCTTATAAACAATATATAAAACATGACTAACACACCTAGCTAGCTTCTAATCAATTAGACACAGATAACGATATATAATTTTCAAAATGATGCAAGATGTCACAAGATTTTAAGAAACTCATTTCCCCAAGATCAAGAATTTTCTGGTACAAGCATGAGATATATTATATTCAAGAGAAAGTTCGTATGCACACACAAGCACACAAATATATATATAAAAGCATATGACACACACACACATATTATATTGAAGATCAAGTAGTTTTCATTACTCACAAGGGGTTTCAAAGCTTTTCAACTCAATTATGTTTGGGTATGTGGTAACTAGGCCCATGATAATCAGCAGTAAAACCTACAAAACCACCCATATGGAACTTTCTGGTGGTGGTGGTGGTGGGTGAAATAGAAGTACTTTTGTTGTGGTCCACTTTACATTTTACATTTATACTTCCTTCCCTTTCAAAGTCACATATTCCATCAGAATAGGTTGCACCTGAAATCTTTGATGAAGTTCTTCCTCCTCCTCCTCCTCCTCCTCCTCCTGATGAACCCTTTTCTTCTTTAACAGAATAATCCATATTTGATTCTTTCTTATGAATCACCTTTGATGATTTCTTCCCTCCAAACCCTAGCTTCCTCACATGGTACTGATGAACTTCTCTTCCATCAAGTGTTTCCTGTGCACAAAAATCATTTTACACTCATTATATATCAAATACAATATGAGGTCGATCACCTAAGGCCTTAAGCCTATCTCAGATGATAAAAGTGAAGCGGGATATGTCCAATTTATACGCTTTTAACCTTATTTTTGGTGTCACTGAAACTCAAATGAGTTTGCTTGGTGATGAAAAATGTTCAATCAAGTTCATTGGTATGGCCATAAAAAGTGCTTGGAAGATAAATAGCTCAAAGAAGCTAAGAGGATGTTGGTTTTGTAAACAGAAAATATTTGTCATTAATGAAACTTACCTTTTCAGCAAACGTGGAGATAATTCTAGTGGCCTCAAGCTCCTTTTGGCTCTCTTTCTGACCTGAAGATTTCGAATAAATGTATAGAATCATTTAATCTGTAGTATCATATGTTTCGTTTTGGAAGTAAGTAAAGAGAAATCAAGAGATCATTACCCATATTATCTATTGCAGATGAGTGCCCTAGGCCATTGATAACAAAGAGAAATCCCAGTAATAAACTAACTACCATATAATACTGCTTCATCTTGAGTGTTTCTTCTTCTTTTCCTCCTCCTCCCCTTTCTTATTCACTTTCTTCTTTTGTTAGGGATATGTGTGTGGCACTTTTTGCAAAGTGAAAGAGAGAGCTTTAGAAGCTAAACCTGGTGTTTTATAGATGGGTTACACCAACCCAAGTCAAAGCTAGGATTCCGACACCTGTTCGTCTTGCCATTATATTATTCCTTGGTATGTGCAATAACTTAGGGAAGCTCAAAACCGGATGAATAAATTAATCAATATATATGTTATGTTTTTTAAAACTACATGAAAATTATAAAAGCATTATAAAAAGAGGGATTTCCTCAACCTCAAGTTTGAATAAGGTTTGATCTGCTTTGAACTGTATCAAACTGTGGTCA
>JANTPZ010137947.1:0-12022 GCA_025593235.1 Vachellia pachyceras
CGGACCACCGGGCTCAAAACCCATGACGGGCCGGCCCGAAACCACCGGGCCGCTCATATTACCAGCTCTAATGACTACATGTGCTATATATTTATATGCATTATGTTATCAAAGTGGCTTGATGACACAATGATCCCTAGACTTTTTGGAGCTCCAACGGGTAACGAACAGTGTTGCTCTCACGAGATGGCATTTGTCTTTTTTAGATGAGGGGCATTTTTATAAAAGCATTAACATCTCAAAATGACAAATTACTACCTTCTCACTAATTTGTCATTTGGCACATTCACATAACTAATTTGTGATCATGGAATTCAATAGGTACTTTTAGATATTGTCCTTAAAAAAATTCGATGGTTCAAATTTGATATTTGATATTTTTTAAAATTGTTATTATAAACATAAATACATAAATTGAAAATGCCAAAATTTAATCTATACAGTTCATAATTGTGAGCAAGACTTTTTTTAGAAAATTAATTTATAAACAACAGTATAATAATCGTTTTATAAAACAATATTAAACACAAACATTTCTTGATATAAAGGCACCAATGAAATACTAAGATGATGAGAGAGAATAATGAGAGGATATGCTTCCCTCCTACTACTATTATTGATATTTTGAGAGAAGGAAAAGTCAGACATCATTGTTGAGTCATTAAAGAGATAAGAAAAACTTGCAAGGATAGGAAAAGACTTTGAACATCAACACGAGACACAAGTCAAAATATTGGTTGGAGGGTTACGTTGTGGACCATAGAAAAGTCTTTAAAAAGCTAAAAGAAAAATCTAGGATAAGATCCACTGCATTGGCTTTCTCAATACCACCATTCTGATAACAAGAACGCTTCCGTACAATGGGATTCTTCTCTGTCTATGCCGGACTGTTCTCGATCATATTATGTCTCTCTTTTGATTTTGGAAGTTCCAGGGACACCATAACATCATCTCAATTCATAAAGGACCCTGAAGCTCTTACCTCCAGTGCCAGTTTTTTCACACTAGGGTTCTTCAGTCCTGAAAATTCAAGAAATCGCTACGTGGGAATATGGTACATGTCGGAATCGAACATTGTATGGGTGGCTAACAGAAACCAACCACTGAATGGTTCTTCAAGCATTGTCACTATATCTAAGGATGGCAATCTAGTTGTGCAAAATGAACAAAAGCAAATCATTTGGTCATCAAATGTATCAGATATCACTACATCAAATACAACCTGCCGAATTTTAAATTCTGGAAACCTTGTCCTGCTTGATCACGATGGAGGAAACATCATATGGCAAAGTTTTGAGCATCCTTCAAATGCATTCCTACCAAACATGAAAATTAGTAGCGACAAAATAACAGGTAAGAAATTGAAATACATATCATGGAGAAGTCCATCAGATCCATCACTTGGGAATTTCTATATGAGTCTTGAAGGACTAGATCTTTATGAATTGTTTATATGGAATGGATCTCGTCCTCACTGGCGCAGTGGTCCATGGAATGGCAGAATCTTCACAGGGTTGCCTACAATGAGTTCTAAGTATAATAGTGGTTACAATATAGTGTCTGAGATGGATGGGACTGTTTACTATATTCATAACATCCCAAATGGGTCTGAACTCAAAGTATTCAGTGTTCTGAATTCAAAAGGGAAGTCCTTGTATAAACATTGGGATGAGGCCAAGCGAATATGGCAAGTAACCAGTACCGCTCCACAGTCTGACTGTGATATTTATGGTATATGCGGGCCCTTTGGAAGCTGCAATACAGAGAGCAAACCAATCTGCAACTGTTTGAGAGGATTTGAAGCAAGCAGTAGAGAGGAATGGAATCGACAAAACTGGCATGGTGGTTGTGTTAGACGAACAGCTTTACAATGTGACAGAGTAAGAAATGGGACTGTAGAGGGGAAGAGAGGTGGGTTTTACCATCTGCAAAACATTAAACTACCAGATTTTGGAGAATGGTCATCAGCTTCAGAAGATGCTTGCAAAACTGCTCTTGTATCGCATATTCTTATGATACTGATGTTGGATGTATTTCATGGGGAGGAAATCTTACAGATATACAACAATTCTCAATTGGAGGAAATGACCTATACATTCGTTTAGCTTATATAGAACTTGGTACTTCACATATAAATTTAATGATTATGAATATTTAATTATTGCGTCACTTACATTCTTTTTGTCTGGATTGAATTTTGGGTAAACTTTCTAGTTTCTTTTCTTTCTTTGAATGCAGAAGAAGAGAGTGATGTAAACAAGAATAAGAAGAGAGTTATAATGGCCATCATAATTGTCATTGCACTAATAGGAACCATTGCCACTAGCACGTACTTTTTATCGAAAAGGAAAGCTAGAAACTCAGGTACTTTGACATTTTTCTTCATCTTAGTTATTTCAAATGGAGCAATATTTATTTGGTTTTATACAACAAGATGTTTTCAGAGGCAAAGTTCTTATGAGTAAAACGTTGATTTTGGTAATCTGTATCTCATATTTCATACTCCCTCCATATCTATTTTACAAATCCTAATTTGGATTTCTATTTTGTCCCTAAATATAAGTCTTGATCCAAATTTGAAGATACTATCAGTATTTGTTTCCAATAATACCCCTGGTAGAAAGTAAAAGTAATCTAAAATAGTGTGCCATGGTAGCAATAAATGGAGGGCAAAATGGAAATGGAAAAAAAAAGAGAAATTCTTGCATAATACCTACATGTTGATTCTTCGTTGGTTTGTGTGTCTATTCCTACAAGGACTTATAAATAGGAACAGAGGAAGTGCACCACAATTCCATGTCTTTCATTTAATTGTTTTCAATCAATATGAAAATGGAAGGGAAAATAATTCTCGTGGCTAACCAGCGGTTTTTTTTTTATGTGTAGGAAAAACAAGTGACATGATTCTAGGGGAACTGTCTGAAGTTAGACTCCAAGAGCTATTGGCATATGATTTTGGAAAGGTAGCAATTGCTACAAACAATTTTCACTCGTCTAATAAACTTGGGCAAGGAGGTTTTGGCCCAGTGTATAAGGTACAATCGATCATTAATTAAATGTTAATCAATTTCAAATAATTAGCCTGTAACTCTAATTTCTTGCAATTATTGTAAAGGGGAAATTGCAAGATGGCCAGGAAATAGCAGTTAAGAGACTTTCTAGAGCATCTGGACAAGGAGTGGAGGAATTTATGAATGAAGTTGTTGTTATTTCAAAGCTTCAACACCGTAATCTTGTAAGACTTCTAGGCTGTTGTATTGAAGGAGCAGACAAGATGTTGATCTATGAGTACATGCCAAATAAAAGTTTGGATGCATTTATATTCGGTTGGTTCTATTAATTCTTTATTTTCTAGCTATTAGTAGCACTTTATATGTTTAGCATCTACTACATTCAGTATCAATAGAATGGGAGGAAAAAATATGAAATATGTAACATGATTTTATGGAGCCTATTCGAGTTTGGGAATTATTTATGTTGAATTGAAACTAATATTCTTATTCATTCAGCTTTCCAAGATCCAACAAAACATAAATTCCTAGATTGGAGAGTCCGATTTGGCATAATTGAAGGAGTTGCTCGTGGGTTGCTTTATCTTCACCGAGATTCTAGATTAAAAATTATACATAGAGACTTAAAAGCAAGCAATATTTTGCTAGATGAGAATTTAAACCCAAAAATATCAGATTTTGGTATGGTTAGAATTTTTGGAGGGAGTGAAGACCAAGCTAACACAAGAAGAGTTGTGGGAACCTAGTAAGTGTTTGTTCCTTGCTTGGTAAAGTAGCATATTGAGAAATACTCTAAAAGTTACTTGTTCACCATATTGCAGTGGCTACATGTCGCCAGAATATGCAATGCAAGGATTGTTCTCAGAGAAATCAGATGTATTTAGCTTTGGAGTCTTAATGTTAGAGATTCTTGCAGGAAGAAGAAACTCTAGCTTTTATAATGATGAAAATTCTCTTAGCCTTTTAGGAATTGTAAGTATCTTCCATTCATCTCCCGCCTGAATGAATAATTACAAGTTTTTGTTGGTTGTTGTTGAACCAACTCTCTGATTACAAGGCTTTAAATGCTAACACTCTTTTGTTCTCTTTTTTTTTTCTTTCAACACAATTTAGGCATGGAAATTATGGACGGAAGAGAATATTGTACCACTAATAGATCCAAAAATATTTGATCCGCACTTAAAGAAGGACATTTTGAGATGTATACACATAGGACTTTTGTGCGTGCAGGACCTTGCAAGAGAGAGGCCAAGTATGAGCAATATAATTTCTATGCTCAATAGTGAGATTGCGGATCTTCCAAGCCCAAGGCAACCTGCATTCATCCAGTGGCAGAGTATATTTAGTTCAATACCCCATGAAGAAATTCATGGGTTATTCTCAAACAATAATGTTAGTATTACAGACATAAAAGGTAGATAGCTACTGATGGACCCGTAACTAATATACCCACATTTAATGGGCCAAATTCGAGAGAGGAGTTTGTGAAAAGTGTGTGTGTGTGAGAGAGAGAGAGAGAGAGAGAGAGACTATGCGATGTATATATTTGGCCAGAGGGGTTTTGTGTGGGGAGAAGAAAACAGTGAGTATTGTGAGGGAGAGACTCTAGGCTCTCGAGATGAAGGGAAATAGGGAGCGTGCGTGTTTGAATTTTGCTCTTACATTCTGTTTTCTATATACTTGTAGCCATTCTAGACTTAACTTACACTCTAGCTTTCCATGTTCTAATACTATATTTGCGCATCATTTACTTCGCTTGTTCATATCTAAGATATCTTAAATTTACGTAAGTAACTTAATTTTGTTTCCTAGTTGTACATGACTGTATGAATAGTAGCACTTTTTCATTGTGAAGCCTGATAAATCCTCTATAGATTCTACCTAACATTTGGTAACTATTAAGGACTAAAAGATCGTTCAGGACAATGTGCCAGGTTAAAAAAAACTTATTGTCCTAACTTAAGATTATTATAATAAATTATATGGTCAAGTAATATCAAACTTAACAATCAATTTACAAATTTATTGCTTATATAAAGCAATGGAGACTTCTAATACAAATAATATTCTATTTTCCAGATACTTGTAGCCATTCTAGATTAGGCTGACACTTTTCTTGCTTTGCATCTTCTAATGCTATATTTGAGCATCAATTAGTCAATAAACATGTTTAATTACTACTACAATTAGCAAATTTCATTTTAGATAAATTCAATTTAATTATTATGTGTGAAATTGACTATACTTGTCAATTTTTACATGTAAAATGTAACTTTTTACTTAGTGATAACACTTGTAAAGTGAATGCCAACATATGTAAAGGTATTGACCATTTCAATAAGAACATTTCTACTACAATTAACAAACTTCATATTTGAAGAAATCAATTAATTGGATGAGAGTAGAAAAATAATTACACTTGTCAATTTTTACAAGTAAAAATGTAACATTTTACTCAGTGACAACCCTTGTAACATGAATGGCAACATTTGTAAAGGTATTGATCATTTTCAATAACCATGTTTACTACCAGAATTCCCACATTTTATACTTGAAGAAATTTAATTAATTGGGTGGAAGTAAGGAAAATTGACTACACTTGTCAATTTTTACAAGAATGTAACGTTTTACTCAGTGATAACACTTATATCTTGAATGATAATATTTGTAACGATATTGACTATTTCAATAACAAATGTTGTCATTGAATAAAACGCTTCATTCATATTTGTAAAAATTTATAAGTCCACACTCTCACATGATTAGTTAGAATTTCTCCAAATAAGAAATTTGTCAATTGTATTCGTAGTTAATGAAATGGTCAATACCTTTGCAAATGTCATTATCCGCATTACAAGTATTGTTTATGAGTAAAACATTGCATGATTATGTGTTATATATTTATATGCATTGTGTTATCAAAATGGTTTGGTCACACAATAGTCCTCAGACATTTTGGATCTCTAGCGGGCTGGCGGAAGAGGTGCTCCAAGGAGGTGGTCCTGGCATGTTTTTTTTTTTTGAGCAAAATCAAGTCCATTTTATTAAACACCAACAAAACAAGTATTACAGTCACCAATAGCCGAAGCCAATACTAAAACACTCAGTAAAGACCTATTATTACAAACTATCACACCAAACTAAAACCAAAAAAGGACAATCAAAAACTGAAATTACCTAATTTCTAAACATGTAGAAAAACTATAACAGACATATCTCATGTTCCCTGTTTGCTAGCCTATACCTTCTCTATTACCTGCTGACCTTTGTATCTGTTGCTTGTCCTCCTCCATGATCTCTGTCAGAGGGGGTGGTGGTTGACTCAACCATCCTTGCGGTACCATTCCCCTCATTGCCTCAGCTGCAATAAAATCAGCAGCCTTATTCCCTACGCGAGATACCAATGACAGCTCCCACTTCTTGCAGCATCCTGTTTCCAGTAAGCTCATACACTCCTGCATTACTTCTATGCTTCCCCATTCACAACCTGCTATCTTGCTCTTCCTCAGCCTGTCAAATAACTCTTCACAATCCATCTCCACAATTACTCCCTCTTCTCCCCATAAATCCACGCCCTCCAATGCCTCCCTCACTGCTAAGCATTCAGCTTGAAAGGCAGAATTTGCAGTGATTCTTTTGCTTATGCCTCCCAAATATCTACCATCCCAATCTCTTCCTATCACCCCAACAGCTGCCCCTTTTGTTTTGTGATCAAAAGCAGCATCCACATTTATCTTGTATTTTCCCCAAGCTGGTTTTTCCCATTTCAGCTTCATCTTCATCCTCTTTCTATTTTCATCATTCTTTTTTCTTCTTTCCATAGCAGACCAGTAGTCCCTCACAGTCCTTATAGCCCCACATACGCACTTTATTGGATCTATCCCATTAGATTCAAATATAGCTCTACATCTTGTCTTCCATATGCTCCAGCACATTGCTGCAAATAATGCTAGGCCATATTCATCAGGTCCCTCCTTTTCTTCCATCCAATTTTCCAGCCATCTGTCTAACCTGACCACATTTTGCTGCTCAAACCTTAAAGCTAAGGGAGAGCTATACCAGCATTGGGCTGCCCATGGACAAAGAAATAATGTATGCTCTACTGATTCCACTTGGGTTTTACAGAATACACACGCAGGGTTCTTTGTACACTTTCTCTTAAATAGTGCCTCATTTGTTGCCAAAGCACCATTAATTGCTCTCCACAGGAAATTATTGATCTTTGGGTAGATTTTGATATTCCACAACCCCTTCCATAGCTTTTTTGATGGAGTATAAGAGCTACTTGCTCCTCTGTCCTTCATTGCTCTTTCCCTTTCCCAGGCAACTTTATAACCCAGCTTTACAGCATATGTCCCATCTCTGCTCCTTCTCCAAATTGGTGTGTCTGCAACCTGGCTTTCTGGAATTTTTATACTCAAGATCAAGCTCCTATCTTCTTCTTCCAAAATTTCTTCCATTTTTCTAGCATCCCAATCTCCATCTGTTATCAACTCCTTCACCAACATATTTTTCATTCCTTCAGCAAGCTGCCTCTCCTTCAATTTAAAATCATCACTATTTGGAATCCACTTATCTTGAAAGACTCTGATACTTTCTCCATTACCAGTTTTCCAGAATAAATCCTCCAATAGCAGGTCTCTTCCTTCCAGGATGCTCACCCAGCCCCATGATGCTTTGCTCCCTTTCTTTGCTGCTAGAAACCCCCCTTTTGGGAAATAAATCCCCTTCAATATTTTGCACCACATTGCATTTGGCTCTTGCAGCAATCTCCAGGCTGTTTTCGCTAGAAGGGCCTTGTTAAACATCTCTAAATCTCTGAACCCCATTCCTCCTTCCCCTTTTGCACTGCTCAAAGTTTTCCATGCCTTCCAATGTATTCTTCCCTCCTCTCTATTTTGACCCCACCAAAATTTTGCAATCATACTGTCCATCTCTGCACATGTTTTCTTTGGGAACCTGAAACAAGACATTGGAAAAATGGGAATTGCATTAGCCACTGATTTGATCAATATCTCCCTTCCTGCAAAGCTTAGTAACCTCTCTTTCCATCCTTGTAACTTCAGCCCCAGCTTGTTTTTCACAAAAGCCAGTGCTTCGGTTTTTGATCTCCCCCATATCATTGGTAGCCCCAGATAATGCCCGGGATTTTCACTGGCCTTAATTCCCAGGACCTCATACACATCTGCTTTTACTTCATTACTTGCATTTTTAGAGAAAAAAATGCCTGACTTCTCAAAATTGATTGCTTGTCCTGAGGCTTTGCAGTAACTCTCCAATGTTTTCTTTAATTCTCTGCAATTTCTTTTATCTGCACTAATAAAAAACATTGCATCATCAGCAAAAAAGCTATGTGAGAGCATTGGACAGCCTCTTGCCAACTTTATACCCCTTAACTTGCTCTGATCCACCTTTCTCTGTACCATTTTAGAGAGTACATCAGCTGATAGTATGAAAAGGTAGGGGGATAATGGATCCCCTTGCCTTATACCTCTAGACATCTCCAAATTAGCTATTTTTCTTCCTGCAATCATCAGGTTTAGCTTTGCTGAGGACACACACTCCATTATCCATGAGACCATCCTACTACCAAACCCCAGTTTTCTTATTACTTCCTCTATGAATCTCCATTCCAGCCTATCATATGCCTTGTTCATATCAATCTTAAGTGCCATCTCCACCCTTTTTCCTTTTTTTCTATTCCTGAGGTAGTGAAAGGCTTCATGTGCAACCAAGATATTATCTTGGATTAATCTGCCCGCAACAAAGGCTCTTTGATTCTCTGAGATGATCTTCATCATTATTGGCTTCAATCTGTTTGCTATTATCTTGGAGATTATTTTGTAGATGAAATTACATAGACCAATAGGTCTAAATTGGCCTACATTTTCAGCCCTGTCCGCCTTGGGAATAAGAACCACATTTGTATCATTTATAGACTCCAGACTAACTTTGCTTTTGAAAAAATCTGAGATCATCTTGATCACCTCAGCATTTATCTCCTTCCAAGATGCATGATAAAACATTCCTGAGAATCCATCTGGACCTGGTGCTTTTGCTCCATTTAATTGGAATGTTGCTTCCCTTATCTCCCCTTCCGTTACCTCCCTCTCCAACCTATCTGCATCTTCTTCTGATATGCACTTAGTAATACATTCCAGTGCATCCCCCATCTCCATATTCCCCCCTGATGCAAATAGTTCATTATAGAACTCTACAAACTGTCTGTTTACATCCTCTTCCTCCTCCAGCCATCTGCCTTGTCCATCTCTCAATCTGGTAATTCTGTTTCTCACTCTCCTCTGCACTATTCTAGAGTGAAAGAACCTTGTGTTCTTATCTCCTCCTTTCAGCCATTGTACTCTTGAACGTTGCCACCAGTACTTCTCCTCTCTATCCCACGCCTCTTCTATTTTCTTTATGATTTCTTCTGCTTCCTTTCTTTTTTCACCACTCAATATTCCCCTATTACATACTTCCAATTCCCTTGTTAGCTGCTCTATCACCTTCCTAGCATTAGGGAATCTCTCTTTACCCCATTCACTGAGAGCTCTACTGCATTTCTTCAGCCTTTCTTTAATTTCCCTTGCTGAATTTTCGTATCTCATTTCTATTTTCCAGCCCCTTTGCACCACCTCAGGAAATTCTTCATCTTCTATCCAAAATGCTTCAAATCTGAATTGTTTAGGAATTCTACTGTTCCTAAAATCCAAATTCAGCAACAATAAATGGTGATCTGACCCCACAGGTTCTATATGGGTTAGTATTGCTTTCTGGAAAGTCTCCATGAAATCACAATTCACCACTGCTCTGTCTATCCTCTCTTTGACATGGTCTTCTCCAATCCTTCCATTTGTCCATGTGTACCTCGGCCCTTGGTAACCCAAATCAAGCAATTGACAATCCGACAGCATACATTGAAATTCCATTATTCTCCTGATGTCAGCAGGAATTTTGCCCAGCTTCTCTTCTCTTGACATTACATCATTGAAATCTCCTATACACAACCATGTCCCCTGAGTTTTTCCAGCTATGTCTCTCATTCTGTTCCAGATCTCCATTTTGCCATTTTCAACTGGAGACCCATATACAAAGGTAATGTAATTTGGGATATTTTCAGTACTGGAACTGGTACTTACATGTATTAGGTGCCTGGAAGAGTACCACACATTTATAACCACTTCTTTCCTCCACCATAACGCTAGTCCCCCGCTTTTTCCTCTAGGTAACACATAAAATTCTTCATCAAATTGAAGTAATTTTTTCTGCCTCTGCATCTTTTCAATTCCCATTTTTGTTTCCATTAGGAAGATTATTGAGGGTTTATACTTCAAGCATTCCTCCCTCAATTTTTTGGCTGTCAAGGCTCTTCCCAGGCCTTGACAGTTCCAAGATAGCAGTATCATAGCTCCTTGGTGGCTGTTGATGGCCAGCCACCATTGCCTATTTTTTCTGCATTCACCTGTTTGTTTGTTTCCATTCTCTCAGCTGCTTGACCCATTTGGTTACCATTCGTCATTTCCATTTCAGCCTTTTCCACTCCCTTTCTCCTTCTATCAGTTTTATTCCCCTTAAACCTGCTCCCCCTTACATACATTCTTTTTGCTTTGCTTTTTGGCTCGCTGGGCAATAGTACTTGTTTATCTATCATCATGCTGAAATCCAGTTTTCTCTTCTTCCTGTCTTCCCTCCCCTCCTCTTCTTCACGTCCCCTCTTCAACTGGATTTTATTTAGTCCCTTGAGCACTTCTGTCATGGGAGATTGGTTCCCATATATTACTAGAGCTTTTGAGAGATCTTCTTTTTTTTCAGGAGAGTTTTCATTGCTGGTTTTTCCTTTTTCTGGTTCAATTTGAGCTTCAATCTTCTCTTCTCCCTTTTCTCCCTCTTTCATTATTTTTCCACTTTTATTGCTCACGTTTGAGTCTACACCTCTATTTTCTACCTTCTCATTTGTATTTTTTCCTTCTACACTGCTAACAATCTTCCTGTTGTTTGTTGTTTTTAGCAGGTTATTTTCCACATTTTCACCAACCTGCTGTTTCTCCCTACTGTTACCAGATTTTCCTTCACTCTTCATATTCTCCACTTCCTCCTCCCACCCTTCTTTATAACATCTTATCAACTCCTCCATTGACCGGGCAGCTTGTACGCACAACCATCCTCCAAATCTCCTCTCCTCCACCTCCTCCTCCTCTGGGCAGTATTTCTGGTCGTGTCCAAGACGTCCGCATCTATAACAGAAATTTTGCAGTCTCTCATATTTCACTTTAATCCAGATTGGCTTCTTCCCTGGCCTTGGACTCCACATACCAGTCACTAGAGGCTTTCTTATGTCGACAAGGACTCCAGCTCTCAGGAAGCTTCTAGTTAGCAGATTTTTTCTTCTAGGATCTTCTGCCATAACAACCTCACCGATCATTGATCCCAATGATACTGCATTCTCTTCATACATTGCTCCCCCTGGTAGATCATGGAATTGGATCCAGAAAGGGCAGTAATGAAATTCTACCTCCTTGTACGTCGCGTCTTCCTGCCATGGCTGAATGCTTAATAGTATTCCTTGAATTGACCATGGCCTTCCCTTGAGTATCCTCTGGTAGTCCTCCTTTCTTCTAAATTCAAAGATGTAAGCGTTGCGCTCGATCTCTGTGATTTCCAGGTCTGAATTCCTTTCTAGATTCCATCCCTTCCTCACCATTTGACAGGTAATGGTACGATTCAGATTTCTTTCTGTGATCAGCTTCCCTATCAAAGCACCTCCAACATCCTTATTTTGTTGATGTTTCCTCCATATAAGATTCGCTGTCATCGTCTCGTACGATCTCTGTTTTGGCTTTTGCTTCGATGTACTCTCGCCTCCATTAGTCCTTCTTTCCTTTGAACCTCCGATCTCCATGAGTTGTCTCTTCCGACTTGGAATCTCTTTCGTGATGCTCACAGTTGGTTATTGTTCCTCACTTAGCTACGTAATTACAATGTGTAATCGCGTAGCTCTCTCTTTTTCTCCG
>JANTPZ010137950.1:0-19815 GCA_025593235.1 Vachellia pachyceras
CCCAACCCCCAACCCCCCCCCCCAAAAAAAAACCAAGGTTATTAAGAACTTGTGGTCCATTCATACCAAACAACCTATCATACAGACACGTTTAGTCAAGAATAGTTTGATGTGAGACTTAGGCATTGCATGGAGACTAAAAATGAGCACAATATTCATTTTATAAAAATTATTTAAAAATATAACTCCCTACCTAACATTAATGCAGTTTTTTTGGCCAGAAAAACATTAATGTAACTTTATCTACAAGCACCCAAAAAAAAAACTCCTTGCACTTGAGCTCTAAAGCTCAATAGTTCAAACAAGACATGCCGGTTTCCCAGCTAAGCATTTTGCTTTGCAAAGAGAGTTAATCAGATTTGGACGGCTCAAATTTTGTTTAGCAACTATTCTCACCATGCACAATGACCTCCGCGTGAGTATCAAAATCAAATTGTGGATGCTTCATAAGACTTGGAAATGTATCGTTTAGAGCAGTATATGAATCTATATTCTCATAGAAAGATAAAAAGGAGCATCCAAACAAACAAACTATCAAGGGAATCAACTGTCAGGTGACATTTCATACCTTGTACTTGATACTTGTAGCACTGCACATTTTCAAACCGTAGAAGGCAAACAAACTATCAAGCAATTCAAATACTGTTACTGATTTTTCTTTTCATCAGTTGATAGTTTGATACCAACTGAAATACTCTTTTTGATAAACTAAAGGAAAATATCTGCACCGTGAACCAGAGTGTTCTATCATAATATCAATGCATCGCTCACCTATATCCATTGAGAATCCGTGCGTGATTATATTATATAGGTGTTTCAATAATGATAGCCCACAGCTAGATCTAAACCATCAAAATTGTCTATTGCATGAACATTTATTTTAAGAACGCAAAGAAAGAGATAATTACGCATTAAATTGATTACATATAAACTTATATGTACACATATCACTTACTTTTTCAACAATTTTCTTCTCGTGCGACAATAAGTTCCTCGAGATTGGCAGCATCACCAGTATCTATAGGTACCAATATCTCATCATCAGCTGTGAAATTGTATCTGCTCCCAATTGCTCTAAGAAGTTGGTACACTTCAAACATAGTGGGCCTATCCTTAGGAGTTGGTGAAACACAGTTGCATGCAACCTTCAGAAATTGGAAAATCTCACCATTAACACCCTTCCCAAGTAGTGATTCATCAATAGCATCCTGGAGTTCAGATTTGCTTGAGAGCGTTGAAATCCACTCCACCAAATTTCCTTTGAAGGTTTCAGGAGCTTGAGCCACATGGGTAGGCCTCTCACCTGTCACCAACTCTAGAAGCACAGTACCGAAGCTATAGACGTCTCCCTTGGGTGTAGCCATCAGAGTTCTTGCATATTCAGGAGCAACATAACCAAGATCTCCAAACTCACCATTTACAAAAGTGCTCAAATGTGTGTCAATTGGATTCATCAATCTAGCAAGGCCAAAATCAGAAATTTTTGGCTCAAAATCTGCATCCAACAAGATGCACTTAGAGCTTATGTTTCGGTGGATAATACGAGGATTGCAGCTATGATGAAGCCATGCTAATCCTTTGGCTGCCCCAATTGCAACTTTTAGCCTTAAAGACCACTCCATGGTGCTCCCACCAGTATCAGGATGTAGCTGATCATGAAGGCTTCCATTTTCCATATATTTATACACCAAAAGCCTCTCTTGTTTAGCCACACAAAAACCTAAAAGGGAAACCAAGTTACGGTGTCTAACAGTCCCCAATGTAGCCATCTCAGATGCAAATTCCTTTTCTGAGTACTGAGATTCCTGCAACCTTTTAACCATGAGGACTGTGCCACCATCATCAAGGACAGCTTTGTACATGGTCCCTGTTCTTCCTGAACCAATGATATTGCTTTTACTGAAGTTGTTTGTGGCCTTCATGAGATCACTCAATTTCATTTTTGAAGCTGACTTTTCAAACGCAGAGACCTAATGTCCAATTCAGAACAGTTAAGCATGACATCATCATAAGAGCTGCAGAGTATGTAAAACTACATAAATTGTGTTACTTTTTTCACAAAATACAAAATGTTAAAAAATAATTTTTAATGGCCTTTTTTCAAATACTTTTAGTGGCAAATGTATCATTGGAAAAAGTAGTTTCCTCTGTTGATTCATCAGTTTAAAAAGACAACTTCATAGTTAATGGGAAAAAAACAAATTGACAAAATTCACGAACAAGAAAATTTTTTAATTAAAAAAATAAGAAACTAATTTCTGTCATATATGCTTTCTACAGTGATTTTATTTTCAAGAGTATAAATGAAGACAACAAGAAAGATGAATATATCCTCCTAGTTCAATCATATATAATATGCGTGATGTATTAATATAGCTTGCCTTGATTCCTTTCGTTCCCTTCAGACTTCTTGCCCATTTATTTCCTTCGGGATCCTCTTCCTTCTTCACAGAGACTCGGCGGACAAAGAAGAATGCTGCAATACCCAATGCCAAAGCTGCAACAGTTGCCCCGCCAACGGCAGCACCAGCTATAACTGCAGTGTTAACCTTCTTCCTTTGGCATGACTCCAAGGGAACCCCACAAAGTCCTGAATTATTTGAATAACTCTCTGCTGTAATACCAACATCTTTGCTCGGAAAAGATGGAACTGGCCCTGTCAAAAGATTATTTGTGACAGTAAAAGTCTTAATCCGTTCGAGCTGGGCAAGCTGTGGAGGAATTTGACCAGTTAGTCGATTTTGATCAAGTTTAAGGTTATTAAGATAGGAACAGTTTGCAAGGTTCACAGGGATTTCTCCAGAAAAGTCATTTGATGAGAGGTCCAGGGTTACCACAAATTTAAGAAGTTTATTAATATCTGCTGGAATGGTTCCAGAGAGTTTGTTGACTGAAAGATCCAATGCAGTTAAGCTTGAGCAATTTATTATGTCACGGGGAAATTGACCCTTGAGTCCCATATTTGACAGCTTGAGGTTTAAGACTCTGTTCTCATCGTCATGCCAACACTCAACCCCTGCAAAGTGACAGATAAAGCCTTCTGTTTGATTATTGAAATTCCAGGAAGACGTCAAATAGTGATCAGGATCTTCAAGTGAGGCTTGTATCCTTTTCAAGCAGTAAATATCTGTCTCAGTGCCGCTGGTGATGCTAATACCAAGCAGCAGCGAGAAACTAATAACAAAATGGGCTCTGAAAAATCGGCTACTCTGAACCATCTCTTTTAAGATCCCAAAATGAACAACAAGAAATAATCCGAACACCTCAGTCAGACAGATTGGTATTCAAAGGCCAGAACACAGCCTACATAATCCACGCTATAATCCTCCAAAGATCACACACCCTGAGACAAATTGAAAGTAAAGCGAAGAGAAGAAGCTCAATTCAGCATTTCAAACAAGTTCAACAAACCCGCTAACAAAATTGATCCAAAACAAAACAATGGCAGTAAAATGTTTTCTTTGAACCAAAAACATCATTGACAACAATGCAAATGATATGACAAGATGAAAAACAAAATTAGAACCCTAAGAAAACCACTCAAAACTGACTTTGATACCAATCAATACGCGCATAAACGCAAAGAAATCAGTTAAGAATCACACGAAGTTCACAAAATTACAAAAATACTTACCAGCTTTTTTGGAGAATTCGACTCAGGAAAACCGATAGAGCTTACACATCCCTCAAAACAACGGGGAAGCATAACTCTGAACAGGAGAAAATGCAAAGCATTCTGAACTGAAGAAAAAGAAAATTCGGAAAAATCAAAGGCAGAATTGTGGAACAAAGAAACAAATATAGCAATTGAGAAGACATATAGTTACCAACAAGATATAACGCATGGCAGTGTGAGAAGAATCGGGCTGGAATTGAGAGCAGAAACGCAGTTCACCGGGTCAGAGAAGGAAGGTGAATTATTTTTCTCAACTCCACTGTCCGAAAGCTAGACTTTTCTGAAGTGCTTGACTAGCTGACCGCTTTTGGTAGGAAAAAATGGGCAAAGAGGGCCCAAATGGAAGAAAATACACGCTTAAGCGAGTTTGTTCACACACAAAGCCCCGCCTAAGGGCTTGTTTTCTACTCCCTTCACTCCTTTTCATACGTGACAATTGCAAAAGAAGTTGACACTTAAAATTAATTAAAAATAATGAATATATTAAAAAATGTTAATTTTTTTCTACATATACCCTTCTCATGAAACGATAAAAATGAAAAAACAGTTTAAATTCACAAATACATGAAAAATCTTGTTTATATAAAGGATCAACCTCATTTAAGGTTGTGCGACGAAATAGACGGGTTAACATAATAGTCAATTCATAACTCGATCGTTTATTCTTAGAAGGTAAATGTCCTGGAAACACGTTTGAGCCCATAGTAAATAGGGTTGATATGACGTGTACGGTTTCGGTCAAAACACGGGTTATCATATTTAATATTTGAGAAAAACAAAACTTATAGATCATTGTCATTGAAAAAACTTTCTAAATGTGAACCAAAAGAAAGAAAAGAAGCAAAAGATAAGAAAGGAAAATAAACCGTTTTAAGTGAGTTTGTTTTCACACAAAGCCCCAACTAAAGGGCCTTAACGTCACTCCATTCAACCATTTTTTTATAAATAGCAACTATTAAGATCATACAAAGCAAATTAGATGTTAAAATTAATTAAAAATAATATAAAATGTAATTTTTTTCACATACATCCCTATTTATGAGAAGAATACATGAGAGAGAATGTAAAATAAATTATTAGTGGAGTACTTTCCTTATTGAGTGAGGAATGATTAATATGAAGATATGTATTTAATAGGTAAAAATGGAAGAGGAAATTCAAAATTTTCAAACTCATGAAAAATGTTGTTTAATTTAAGGAGCAACCACATTAGAGAGAAATTTGCTTATAGAAAGTAAATGAGTGAGTGAGTATATTGGAATTGGTTTGAAGGGAGATGAAGGTGAAATTTGAATAAGAAATGGAAGAGTGTGTTTGGATTAGTTTTTACAAGATGGTTTTAGACAAAAAAAAAGGGTAATAAAAGTGATGCTTGAGAATAGATTTTTAGTGGAATAAATTTTATGAAAAAAATAATTTTGATAAAATGAGAGTGTTTAGATCTTTTTTTTTCACATGTATATTAATATATATATATATATAATAGACATGTAAACCGGTTCATTATTTATCCAATGGATAAGGTTTAAATTCATCCCAAAAATTTGGTTATGAGCAATATTACTTTAAAAGTTTAAAAATAGAGCAGTGTTTCAATATGTTAAAAAAACCGGAGGTTGACCGTTAAAATGTAGATATTGACCGTTAACATTTTTAACGATAAGGGTGTAACATTGCTCCAATTAAAAACTTTCGGGGCAACATTTCTCTTAACAAAACTTTCAAGATGATATTCCTTACGAGAAAAACTCTTAGAACGAAAATGTTTAGTATGTAATACATGTGCATTTATCAAATTATGGTTTTCCAAAAAAATAAGTTGAAAATTTTGGCATGATGAAAAGCTATGGTTTTAGCCTTGAAACCATAGTTTTTACATAAACAATTAATTATTAGATTTTATGAGATGGCCAGATGGTTTTCTCTTCAAAATTATGGTTTGAAGAAGCATTGAAGCATGCGTGTGGAACTAGGTTACCATGAAAATACGAAAATGCCCTATCATTTAAGGTTGTGAAACGAGGTGAAAGCATTAACACGAGAGTCAATTCATAACCGGTCGTTTATTTTTAAAAGGGTAACACATTTGAGCCCATAGTAAATAGGGTTGATAAAACTTGTGTAGTTTCAGACAAATTAAAACACGGGTTATCATGTTTAATATTTGAAAAAAAAAATTATAGATCATTGTCATTGAAAAACTTTCTAAATGTGAACCAAAAGAAAGAAAAGAAGCAAACGATAACAAAGGAAAATAAACCGTTTTAAGTGAGTTTGTTTTCATACAAAGCCCCAACTAAGAAATGGAATAGTGTGTTTGGATTAGTTTTTATAATATCGTTTTAGACAAAAAAAACGTAATGAAAAAGTGATGTTAGAGGATAAATTTTTAGTGGAATAAATTTTATGAAAAAAATTAATTTGGATAAAATGAGAGTGTTTAGATCTTTTCTTCACATATATATATATATATATTAAAAAATATATAAATAATATACATGTAAACCGATTCATTATTTATCCAATGGATTACTCGTTAAATTCATCCCAAAATTTTGGTTAGAATTAATATTACTTTAAAAGTTTTAAAATAGAGTAATGTTATTCCATTCTGTTAAAAAAACGGAGGTTGACCATTAAAATGTGGATATTAACAGTTAATATTTTTAATGATAAGAGTGTAATAACAGTGCTCCATTTAGGAACTTCCGGGATAACATTACTCTCAATAAAACTTTCAAGACATTACTTATTAGAAAAAACTTTCGAAAAGAATTTGTACCTTGAACCTTTTTCCAATATGTAATACATGTACATTTATCAAATTATGGTTTTCCAAAAAAAAAAAAAGGGTCAAAAAATTGGCATCATGAAAAGCTATGGTTTTAGCCCTGAAACCATAGTTTTTGCATAAACAATTAATTATTAGATTTTTATACTGCATGATTTTCTCTTCAAAATTAATAGATTTGTTTGAAACAACATTTTCAAAAATCAGACGCATATTTAACACTATTTTTCTTCAAACGAGATAATCTTCTCCACATATTTACCTCAACTTGAGTAAAAGCACTTCTCTATCGCGATCTAAATGGACCCAACAGGGTTTGAAGCATTCAAGCATCAAACAAGCGTGTGGAACTAGGTTTAAATTTTGTATAAAAATACGAAAATGCCCCGTTCCAAAAACAGTTTCTTGGCTAAAGAAAACATTTTCAAGCATCGCACTTTCAAATCCTTACTTCCAGCATGTCAAGCGTGTCCCAAACTTTTCTGGTCGTACTTTTTATAGGTTCAAATCCAACCCATTTTTACGTGCTTTCGGTATTTTAAAATATTCTATGATATTCTAAATTATCTAACACCTTTTTGAGTATTTTTTAGTGCTTCCAACACTTAAAAAAATAGGGAGAATTACCCTCAGATCTTAAGTAAGAGAATTAAATATAAAATGGTCTCAATGATTTACAAAATTAACATAATGTTCCAAGAAAAGCTATTGAGATTGTAAATGGAGGTTGCTGAGGTTGTAAATGAAGGCTATTAATAATCTCAGCAGTTAGCAGCCTTCATTTACAACCTCAGCAGCTGTTGAGATTGTTAATGACAAACAACCTCAACAGCCTTCATTTACAACCTCAGCAGTTATTTCTAGGACCTTATGGTAATTTTGTAAATCTTTGGGACTATTTTGTATTTAATGCTAATGTTTGGGACCATTTTGTATTTAATTTTTTTACTTGGGACCTGAGAGTAATTCTCCCTTGAAAATATTTTGTCGTGTATTGAGCAATAAAGTGAAAAATGTTTTAGGCTACTAGATGTACAATATTTTATTGTGCTAAATACATCTTAACCCTTTTATATGTTATGAGAATGGTAAGTTTCTCAGTACATAACTTCTCTTGTCATTAATATATAACATAACGGGCAGTTGCTATTGATCTAAATATAATATTTATTTGAGAAAATTAGTCTTTTGGTATTTCAACTTTTGATAAAGTTGTCATTCGACCCCTGAAATTTGACTCAATACAATTTAGTCCCTATAGTTTTAACATCCTGTAACTTAATCTCTATACTTTGACTCACTATAACTCAGTTTTTACATTTTTAACTATTTTATAATTTAATTTCTACCCTTTTATGATGTATATGATTTCTAAAATATATGGATTAAATTATAAAATAGTTCAAACTATAAAGACTAAGTTGTAATGACTCAAAGTTTAGGGATTGAGTCGTAACAGAGTCAACACTATAGGGGCTGAGTTGCACTGAATTAAAGTTCAATGACTGAGTTACAAACGGTTTCAAAGTTGAAGAATCAAAAGATTAATATTCCCTATTTATTTAATTTTTGTCACTTTTTTAGCAATTACCCTTCTTGATAATCCTTTTAGGCCTCAACAATAATCAATGAAAAAGAGAGAGGAAGAAGGGATTAAGAAAATTTGTTATGGTGTTTTGGAAAAAATAAAACAAACGATATTAATTTATTTAAGGATTTAGTTGCATACATAACCATGAACTATTTTTTATCCAACCAGCACTTTAACGTATTTTGTAGTGCATCAAGTATATTGAAATACTTCTTAGGTACATTCAACACTTTCAAGTATTTGTTATGTATGTCTAGAACTTCAAAATATTTTTTGTTTATACAACACCAAAGAATAAAAAATACTTTAGAGTGCTCGATGCATTTAAGAAAAAGGATTCCAGGTACAAGACACAATATGCAATATTTTAAAGGTTGGATGCACATAAAAAAAATACTTCATAATACTAAATATGTCTTAATCCTTTATGTAACTAACATATTTAATTTAAATAGATTCTTATAATCAAGGAGTCGCCCTTAGTAGTTACTTAAGCAACTAACCTTTTTATAATAAAAATAAAAAATAATTTTATGGAGGAAAATATTTTTAATTTTAAATGAAAATTAAAATATAACATATTATATGTTTATATTTCATATTATACAAAGATGCCTATCTTGTACTATAATCTAAACAAAACTTCATCTCATGATTATACATATTTTCTAATTAGTTGACCTATGTTTACTAGAAGCAATAATCTTATATAATTTGTCAACTTAGTATTGTACTACATGTACCAACCTAATGTTTGATTTAGATTAGATTGGATTGATAACCAACGTAATGTTTGGTTTGTACGGGACTAGAAATTGATTATAGCTAACATTTAACAATAATAAGTATCATTATTAACATAAAAATTTTAAAAAAATATCAATTGGTATGTGCACTGGTTCTAAATGTGATCCAACGCGATTGATTAGTTGGATTTGATTTAATCCGATTTCATTATATTGGTTATTTTGACTGGATTGGACCACATTAGATTGATTGGACGGAACCATCAAGTTTGTAGACGTTCCTAATTTCTAATTTTCATTCTTAACTTTTTAATTTGTTTCTCTCTCAATTTCAGCTCGAATTTCTACAATTTGCCATTCAAGTTCCTCTTATTTGTCAGTAAAACTTCCATTATTTACCACTTAAAAGGTCAAAGTATATGTTTTGGACAAAATTGTACAATGATGTTATGGGAGGAAATATTATAACCTTTGGTGGTGAACTATCAACTATTTGGAAGGGAGGGATTGGAAAATTTTTGAGGCGGATTGAGAGAGTAAGTTCAAAGATTCTCAACCAATTTTTTTAATCTTTTATCATACATCATCTCTTCATTATAACAATATAACCTCATTAACAACAACAACAACAACAAAACTTTTATCTTATTACGTGGGATGAACTATATAGATCACACGATATTATTGCGCTTTATTGTATACCATATTTTGGATAGATTATTAACTAAAAAATCTCTTTCTGTAGCTTTCTTGATAATGTTTTTTGGTCTTCTTTTACCCTTTTATCAGAGGACTTTACACTCCTTGGTTCAGTGTCCTTATTAGTGCCACAAATAGTTTTTCTTTAAATATGTCCAAACCACTTAAAACGATTTTCCACTATTTTCTTCTCAATGATTGTCACATTAACTCGTCCACGAATTTCATTATTATAAATCAATCTCAATAATGTTTTTCTCTAAATATATTCTTGTATGGTTATACATCAATCTCATCATCTTCATCTCAATTACTCTCATTTTATGCTAATATTGTCCTTTAAAACCTAACATTTATTACCATATAGCAATGTTAGTCTTATAGCAAATAGCCAATAAGATTTCTTGTGGCAAAAGTGATACTTTTGATTCTTTCACTTCATACAAAATTTTGGTAACCAAATTTTGTGAAATATTTTTTTCAATCCATTAATCTTAATGATGCCAACAAGAATATGGATATTAAAAGAAATATTTCCAAATAAATGTTAATAAATTCATTTCAATTTTTAAAAATAAAAATAACTTTTACAAAAAAAATTCACCATTTAATATTAATGGTGTTTGAGACTAGATGATTGAAAAAAATATTTCTAGGATTAAGAGGCCAAGCTAAAATTTTATATAAAATTTAAGGTCCAAAGTAGATTTTACCATTTTTCTACGCCAACGAGTGGTTGAGGGCTTTTTCGTCAAATGGATTTTATAAATGTTTTGATCCGACCCATACACACGAAAAGCTTTTTCGGACATGGAGGTAGAGTTTGCGTGAAGCGTCATTTAAGGGCAATTTCGTCAAATGGATATTTTCTCATTTCTAAAGGACTTTATTATCATTTGACAATTCTTTAAGGTCCTAGGGCATTTTAGCCATTTGCCCTTGCCCAAAAGTTAGTACTGATTAAGGACCTCGCAAATGACAATAAGGTCCTTTAGAATTGAGAAAAAATGCATACCGACTAAAATGCCCTGCCAAAAAGTTAAATTGATCAAGGGTCTCAAAAAAATGTCAAATGACAATAAGGTCCTTTAGATTTAGATATGAGAAAATATTCATTTGACGAAATTGCCCTTAAATGACGCTTCACGCTCTAGCTCCATGTCCGAACAAGCTATACGTACTCTTAACTCATTTGTTTTATATGGCCACGGTCAATTCTACCCTTTATTCTTCAAATTTAAATGATAAAAATGAATGGCTGTTTAGGCCAAGTGAGATTAATTCAATTGAAAATAGGTAAACATTTCCAAAGAGAATAAAAAAAATTTGAGAAAAAAATCCCTCATTAAAATTTTATCGTTGAAAAATTCCTTATAAATTTTTGTACACAAAAAGTATTACACTACGCAAATTTTGCAAACGTAGAATATTAATACTTTAATTTAAATTATTCTCAATAATAAATTTTTTAATGAAAATTTTTTGAAAATTTTTCCATATTTTCATCAAAGGGAAGGTTAAAAATAGGAAAATATTGCAAATGTAAAGCTTGAGAGTGAAAAATCATATTTTTTTTTCACCAAGAGATTGTGTATTTAATTATTCAGGAAAAGACGCCGGATATCAGGAGAATTACGGGGATCATAGACCCAATTTGCCATAGATTACCAAAAAAAAATAAAAAAAATTACTCATGAGATGTGTTGAATTCATAGTATATATCTAGTATAGGACTAACATCAAATACAGAGATTAACAATTTAATATAATTTTTGGATCACTTTAGACCATGTTTAAATAATACAAAAAATTAAATATTTCATTCATAATCTTTAATATAAAATCTATTTAATTAATCAATGTGTATTGAAGAAGTTCTTTTTGAACCATATTAAAGAAATCGTTAAGTTGATTATTTATTTTCCTAAAATATATTAAATCATTTGCATTCCAATTTCCTTTAACATATGCAATTAAGACATACACTCTAGAAAAAATAATAATATTTTTTTTCCATTAAAGAAAAAATAATAATATAACATATATTAAAAACTCCTTTCAATAAGGCATGATTCTAGTTTGTGTGATGGAGGGGAGGCCTTGCCCTTAGTGTGGAGTCATCTTGCCTAAATTTTTTCGTAAATAATAAATAAAATTCAATAATTTTTATTTTTATATAAAATCACACTTTTATGTAAAATAAAATTTAATGATGGAATTTGTAAATATAAAAAATTATTATATGATATAAACAGAAATAGAAGAGTATAAACTAGCAATCTAATATATATGGTGAATTTTGAACTACAATGTTTCAAAGTCAGTATGTTTTTATAATTAATTTTCTCTTCATTTTTCATTTTCTCTACGTACTTCCATTAAATAATTTATTTTATCTAAATTTCTCCACGTAGAAAAAATATTTTTTTATTCAATCTCCAAGCCTTTACAAGATATTTTATTCCTGGAAACATCAGGCTAAAATACCCAGAAAGCCCTCGCCTTTAGCAGACATAGGTGGTAACTTTACAGAGTAGACAACAGTTTCGGACAATGGTATTTCGGTGCGCTCACAGCAAAATCAGGACTGCTCCGACAAAAAAGACTCGCGACTCGCGACTCGCGACTCGTGAATAAGGAGAGGACTCGCGACTCGTGATCAATAAACACACTCTTTTCTCAGCTGAACTTTTTCTCTCTTCTCTCTCTCTCTCTCTCTCTCAAGGGTTGAGGAGCTGCGGCTACCCACACCCACGCTGGTTGAGGGGAAATTAGATTGAGAATTTGTGTCTTCTTAGTAATTTTTCATTAGATCAGTCAGGTAACTTTTCCTTGTCCATTTTTGGTTTAATTTTATTATTCTGTGATTTTGTCGCATGAATCGGTTCTTGTTTTCAGTTTGGATCGGCTCTTTTTGTTTGATAGGAAGAGGAATTCACTTTCCTGCTAATTCTTTTGGGTTTCTCCTTGAAGTAATTTTGTAGACATTGCTCTAGAAGTTTCCTGCACGGGAGACTTAGTAAATTGTTCTTTCCTGCAAATTGTTAGGGTTAAAGTGAGAATTTTCTTGGTGTTATTAGAGCAAGAGTTTAACCTACTTCGCGGTGTTATTGTTTTTGTCTTTATCGTGATCTAATAATGTTGGGCCTAATTTGCTCTTTTAGGGTTTGTGTTCTCGTGAATCTAAGGTTTGGATCCTAAACTGGGGACGTCTTCTCTGGTAAGCTATGCGCAATTTCTGGTTTTGAAGGCTGTAGTTTGTTGTTTACTTCGAAGATTTAGTGACCACTATAGCTAGATAAGGTGGAAAGAGGAGACAAATTGTAAATAAATGAAGTCTGATCAACATACGATTTGCATGAAATTTAAATTCAGGCTGGATGGTGTGTGTGTGAGATTAATTTATCAGTGCCTAACCTTCTCCTTTTCCCTTAACATATCATCTGGATTAAAGGAAACTTTTCTTGAGGTTCAACAACTTATTTGGTTTCCCCTTTTGCATCATAATGTAGGAATCACTCACTTTAGTCTTAATTGTTGCAATTTGATGCTATAGAAGTTCAATGCTTACCAGACACTACAGAAATAGTTCCATCCATCTCATGAATTATTTGAAAAGTTTGGGTTTTGGCGTGCCTTACTTGAGGACTGGGAGGATAATGTATTTTACATGAAAGATATAATATGCATGGAGTGTTACACTATTTTAAATGAAAGAGATAATATGCATGGAGTGTTACACTCTTCACCCTTGAGAATTGGTTCATTGTCATTTTGCACTCAACAGTTTATAGAGCAACCTAGGTCACAAGTAACTGCAACATTGGAATTTCTAAACCTTGGGGCTCTAGTCCTTCCGCACATATATTTTTTATAGGCATTTAATTATCTCCCTTTGTGATTTACTGAATGCCCATGCTACAGACGTTTAGTAAAGTGCCTAGCAGACAGATTTAAGTTTGCTCCGTTTTGAGGTGGCAGCTACATATGACTTTAATTTTTCAATTCTAATTGTTTTCCTTTATATTTTTCGTAATGATGTTCTTAGCTGCAAGCTATTGTTTGACCTCTTCCTTTTCACTGCATGGTTTTGTCTGTGATGTTCTTTTTATGACCATTCTGTTTCTAGAGCCGCTAGTAATTCTTCACATATGTCCTCTTAAGCTTGATGTGTAACTGGGTGAACCTTCGTATGGGGTCTGCTCATTTTGGCATCAATGAAACAAGGAATATTGGATGGTTTCTGTAGGAGTTTAAACCAGTTGATAACTTTATTCTTTATCCTCTTTGTAATCCGTTTCCATTTAAAAGAGCTAAGGTCATAACTGCACTGTACAAAATTCCTGTTTGCATGAGTTTAATTATAAGTATTCACTTCATTCATTTTTCCTTTTCAGCTTCTTTTCCATGGAAGATACCGACTCTGTTGCTTCATTGATGGATTCTACATCCTCTAAGATAAGACAGCTGCAAAAGGCATTTGCTGAACTTGAAAGTCATCGAGCTGTAACCCTTAACTTGAAATGGAAGGAACTTGAGGAGCATTTTCATGGGCTTGAGAAATCCTTGAAGAGGCGCTTTCATGAATTGGAAGACCAAGAGAAAGAGTTTGAAAACAAAACAATAAAAGCTCGTGAAATGTTGGAGATGCGAGAACAAGCTGTTTTGGCCAAAGAGCAAGCTTCACTGGAGAGGCTTCAAGAGAAAAGAAATGCTGCTATATTTGCAATTGTTAATGCTCGTGAAAAGCACAGGAAGGTTTTACCTGATGATTTGGCTGTTGTCCCTAATGGGGGTCAAGATGCACCAGTAGTGGAGAAGAAACCGGTAGATGCTACATCCGTGTCTGCTGAGGCTAGGTTAGATGAGTTGAAGGATTCTCATGAAAGTGGAATTGTGGAGGTGAAGTCTTATCCTCAGCTGGTTAATCTGTGTGAAGAGATGAATGCAGTTGGACTTCACAAGTTCATATCTGATAATCGTAAGGACCTTGCTGCCATAAGGGAGGAAATACCACATGCGTTAAGAGCTGCCCCTAATGCAGCACTTTTGGTTCTGGATTCTTTGGAAGGATTTTACTCTATGGAGGCACCAAATCAGGATGTAAAGAAGGATGCAAACTTGTTAGGCCTTCGTCGAACCTGTATTATGCTGATGGAGTGCTTAAGTGTGTTGCTAACCAACTTAGACTGTGTTTCCGATGTAATATCAGAAAATATTAAGAATAAGGCTAAGATAATTGCGGAAGAGTGGAAACCAAAATTGGATGCCCTTGACATGGATGCCAGCAATGGGAATTCCTTGGAGGCTCATGCATTTTTGCAACTTCTAGCAAGTTTTGGTATTGCCTCTGATTTCAACGATGAGGAGTTAGCCAGGCTAATACCAATGGTGTCTCGACGTCGTCAAACTGCTGACCTATGTCGTTGTCTTGGGCTGTCAGAGAAGATGCCTGGTGTGTATTTGTTCCTTTACTAACAATGTTCTGAATGAATCAAAATCAATGCTTTATACACACTGGAAAATACTGAAGGGCATGCATTGATGTCCTAGCACTTACGAGGATAACTGGTGGATGAGTTAGTAATATGATAACATTTTCATGATTAGAGAGTCTATGGAACTTAGCAGATTTCAAGTTGGCGGCAATGGACTTAAAGCAGAACATAAATAGTTTGTTTAGAGTATCACTAACATACTTTAGAAAGCATGTCCTATGCATGAACATTGCATTTGTAATTGTGATAGGTAATCATATTATTGAATATGTTTGTTCAATGCTTCATTTTAACATTGTGGATGTGCAGGTGTTATTGAAGTTTTGGTGAACAGTGGTAGGCAGATTGATGCTGTTAACTTGGCCTTAGCATTTGATCTTACAGAACAGTTTTCTCCTGTGCCTTTGCTAAAATCTTACTTGAAGGATGCTAGGAAAGCTTCTTCTCCTGTCAGAAGTGTCAACTCTTCACCCACATCGCAGGTTTGTGATTTATTCCCAGCTATGTTAAATAACCAAATTCATACTCTTGCATCTATATTCATTTAATCAATTGTGCTATATCTGGAACAGTTAGTTTTGCTGTTTGCTAAACTGGGTAGTTCCTGTAATAACGTTGAATATCCAAGTTGAAATTTGTGGTTAAATCAAAGATGTGGTTCTTCTGGTAGTTGGGAAGGCTTGTTTGCCTGTACTCTTGTTTACTCAGTAGGTTCTTCCTTTATTATCATACTTGTTAAATCTGGAATTATTCTTGCTTTTGTGAAAAGTACATCTGCAAGACTCCTTGGTAATAATGAATTCCTAACCTTTTAACACTACCCACGTATATTGATCCAAATTCATACCATCAACAACATAGCTGTCTTATTAGCGCCTAAGTAAATTCAGCCTATTAATCACATAGTTGAAACTTAAAATCCATATGGTCATCATCATAGGAAATTTCATATATTCTAAAATATTTTGCTCTTTTACTCAAGTTGTAGCCTTGATGGCAAAGATTCATTATCTTTTGGGGCTTATCTTTATTGAAATGTGTTTAAATATCCTGAAGGCATTTGGTGTTTGGTTATTGACATTGACTTGCTGTTTATAGATTGAAGTTAATGAACGGGAGCTGACTGCTCTTAAGGTTGTAATCAAGTGCATTGAAGAGCATAAACTTGAAGAGCAGTATCCTGTTGATCCTCTCCAGAAACGTGTCCTTCAACTAGAAAAAGCCAAGGCTGACAAGAGGAGAGTAACTGAAGCAACGAAGCCTCAACCCAAGAGGCCCCGTGCTAATGGTGTAGGATATGGTCCCCGTGTTACTAACGTTACTCCTGCCGACAAAATTTCCTATGCTAGAGTTGCCGATAGGTACCCCCAGTACATGTACGACAGACCTCCTTATATGTACACCGGACCAACCGACAATCACTGCCCACCAATTATGGGTTCTGGGACTTACAACTTCTCTCCTAATCATGGCAACTACTTTGGAAATGGCTATCAGTATCAAGCTACATACCTCCACTAGTTAGCAGAGATGTTGAGAACAGGTGACTATGATCCTTTAGTCTTAACCCCCTTGAACTGTTGGATGTTGCACTTTATCAATGTAGTATTTGTAATCACTAAGACGAGAAAACTTGAAAACATTTAGCTGTTGTACTAGATGATGATATTCTGATCCTCTAATGTATGAACTATGCACTGTGTTTTGTACAACGCCTCTATGTATATGCCGTTTTTTTAATCGTGTATTAAAACCTAAAACTGTCTCTGCTTATGATGCACTGCATGGAAACTTACTCATCATAGAGTTTGTATGTTAAAAGTCTTGAAAATGCATGGACTAACGTTGAGTCATGGCTTCCTCAATAATCAGCTTTCTTCTTTTCTTTTTATTCTCCTCTTCATCTTTTTCTAGACACGATTAGGGGTTCTTCCATCTGAATTTGACATTATGTATGCTATTGAAATGTTGTGCTCGATTGTAGCTGTAATGGCTGTTTCAAGAAGAGCTGGCCATAGTGACGTATGAGATAATAACGATTTTGGGGTTGTATTTGATTTTGGCAACCCTGATACAAAAAATAATGTAACACCTTAGATATAGGGTATCTTTTCCAATCATGTTATACCCATTTGAACCGCCATTTATGTCAAAATCTCTAAAAATTTGAATTTGAATTTCGCTATCAAGTTACTATTCATTTGATTAAATTTCAGTTTTTCAGTGAATTTTGAAAAATCATAACTAAATTTAAAGAATTTGGATTGAGGTGATTCAAAGTTGTACTGGAAGCTCTTTAAAAGCTCTTCACAGGGAAAAAAATATTCGCTTGGATCAATTTACAGCAAATCATCACCGGTTTTGTACGAATTCCAACATGCCTAAATGGATACAAAACTATTTTCCATATGTCTTGCCTTATTTTGTAAAAGCATGACTTGAGGTATCCTCATCCACACTAGATATATTACATATGTGCTTACGGCCTATCAATGTCAACTCTAAGTTAAGTACATAACATACTTTTAATAGAGTTACAAAGTTATTGTTTGTAATACGGTACACAGAATCATCATTTACATAAATACGGATTTCAAGTGACAGATAAGTGTCTATGATTAGGCCGTCTTCTTTTTTCTTTTTGAAGTTTTTGCCCTTGGATGATCATGGTAATTTGATAGAATGAGATTTCATATAAACCTCAGTAGCAAGTTACACAACAATAATACTAACAAGATTATTATGCACTAAAATTATACAACAAGTTTCGTGTACACATAGAACAATGTGTACAAAACAGTGCCCATATAGCACAATATCATGGACCATGACCATCATGAACCAATTTGTCCTTCAAACAATGTCATTTAGACCAGACATACCCATGAATCGATTTGTTACTTAAATAGTGCCTTTTAGTATAACATCATGAATTAAACACATCAATGAGTCAATTTATCCTTTATATAGTGCCATTTAGTACAACATCATGAACAAGACATATTAAACAGTGCCATTTAACACAACATCATGGACCGATCATATCCATGAATCAATAACATATTCAACAACAATTATGACAAGTAATAGCGCACAACAATCAAATTATGATAGCATTAAGTTGAGTAAACTCACTACATTTTACACTTTTTCTTGTGATTCATTCCTTGGTTTCACATCATTCTTTTGCAGATATCAAAACCTTGTGTTGTTATTTGATCAGGTTCCTTGTTCTCTCTCACCCCCACCCCTAACCTCTTGGCTGATTTTGAGGGGCAAGAGTGGTCTTTTCCTTTGATTGTCCTGTGTTGTTCCTTATGCTTGCCGTTTTCAATAAGTACGAGGGAGTATTTAGAGGCGATTTATGAAGTAACCTTCCGACTTTACCGTTGAAAAGTCTTAAAATTACATCACATAGATGACAAGTTCTCATTGGTTGCTTTCTCTCCAAGCAAGGGACAAATCCCAAGGTATTGAGGTGACGCAGTCTCAAGGGGACTGAAATGTTGCGGATAGTTTTACCAATCATCTGTCTACCGTGCACTGTCTGTGTGTTCTGAATTTTTCGATGGAGAATAATTTATAGAATTTAAGAAGAATTTATGGAATACAAAATATTTTTTATAAATTTCAAAATATTTTTCACAAGTTTCAATACTATTGGAGAAAAAATTGTCCAAACATACACATAAATTTTTGTATTGATTAATGCAAATATAGCCTATACCCCTTTCTCTCCTCTGGATAGCCTTTACTAGGATTTACTCTATTCCCTGATTATTTTTCGAAAGAAATTAAATCAATTTCCTATAATAAACCTTGTTCTAAAAATTCTTCCGAGAGTTCTTCAACTAAAAAAATTGTTCTGTTAATTCCATAATCTTTCTCTTAATACTGAGGTATTCTGCACATTATGGCGTCTGTTCAAAATTGTCTGATTACTTTATAAAAAAAACAAAGATTGTCTGATTAATTTTCCCACAGGAAAATAAATGTCTGATTGAGTCCATGGCCATGGACAGCTTCCTAGAAACACAGATTGAATTAAGATTCTACCCCTTGGTTTGTGTAAAATTTTTAATCTTTTATCTTTTAATTTGTATTCTCAATTTTTATTAATTTATGGAGTTTAGAATTGTTTTTTTCCATCTTATTATTTTCAAACTAAATTTGTATAATATATAGCAACTGAACATGCTATATTATGCCATTTATGCACGACTTTTGTTTTTACATGTGAATAATAATAATAATAATCAATTTTTGCAATTTAGTCAATTTTTTTTTCTAAATTAGAACAGATATTTGTATTGAGAATTATTGCTTCTCCCAACATTGGGTGTGTTTGCAACTATTTTTTCATGTCATGAATGCGTTCCTGGGGAGGATTGCATTTTGGGTAGAAAAGGATGTTTGACAATTGATTTGGGGGAATGCATTCTGACCCCATAATGCATTTTAAATAACGAAATTAACATTATAAATTATGACCTGACGTGAAAATTTTAAATTATGACTTAGTACACTTAAAGTTTTGACTTACGATATTCAAACTATTTTTTATCATCTTATTTTCCCTTAATTTTATTAAAATATAAAATAAAACATATATTTATAAATATATTATTTAATGATATTTATTTTTTTCTTTCACCTTCTACTTAAAGTTACTTTTACAACATTTTTCCAAACAAATTTCTATTTTTCAAAATACATTTTAGATAAACTTGATTTTTTAAAAATGTACTCTAATAAAAATCATTCTCCCTTAGATTTTTTAAAAGCGCAGTTGCTACGTCACCCCCCCCCCCCAA
>JANTPZ010137953.1:6199-43725 GCA_025593235.1 Vachellia pachyceras
TCCAGGTTTGCCTTACGCTGGGCTGTAGTTCCAGCTTCAAGTTCTACCAAAATGGTGGTCAGTGGCTTAAGTGCCTCCTGTTCCTCCAATATATACTGACCTTACGGTGCCATATATCACATTTGTCACCATTCAACTTATCCCCTTCATTCAACTCAGCAAGTATGTTTTTATTGCCATTTTCTACTATGAGGTGACAGGGTATTTTATCAACAAATGTTTTCTCATATAGCTAAGTTTTTAGCAATTATGTAGCACATCACAGTATGCAATGTCTTATATTATTCTTGACAAGAAGATAATTTGATCACTAGATCTGCGATCAGGAGAATACGTTTATACCTCCCATCACACAAACACTAGTAACTAAATTATTTTCTTTTAAGAATTTTATATAAGTACTTCTTGAATCGTTAACTTTTAGAAGTCTCGTTTTCTAAAAGCTCCCACTTATCAAAAGTGTTACAAGGTGACAAATCATGTGAATAACAATGATGATTTCACAACAATTCACATAAACTAAACATGTCACATTTTACAATGCATTTAGTCATAATCATACACCAAGTTAGTTATAAATACATTAACTAAAAATAGAGGGTAAATGCATAAATCTAAAATACAATACATCTTTAGATATTTGCAATACAGTAATAAACTATTTGTTTCATCAGTCTTTTAAAGTATTAGTTTTTGTTTAGCATAAGTTTCGTTGTTTTCTTTACTGCATTAACACACATGGTTATTAATGTGAATGTGCTTGTAGCTCTAAATGCTACACGATACTTCAGCACGACATTCACATAGAATTCTGTAGTTTCATTATCAGTTATGATGTTGACATAGTTCACAATGATTTCATATATGTATATATTTATATTCTTAACTATGGCAGTTCTCATTACATGCCATATTCAGCTATTATCGCAGTCATGGTAGGGGAAAAAGGGTTGATCTACCTCCTCATCAACAACTTGAGGTTTTGAATTGAATGAGAACAAGGACATATGATTTAGGTCGGAATAGACCTTTTGAGGTAACCTCCCCCAAGGTTCTAATTAGGATCCTCTTCTGGATCCTCCTTAATGTCTTCCTCATGTTCCCTTGAGGATCTTCCTTATGGTCCTCTTCAAACGATTCCTTCTTAAAATCCTCTTCAAATTCTTGTTCAGGATCCTTGTTATGAACCTGTTCATCAACATATTCAATACACACTGGTCCGTAAGATAATGTTTTGGTGCTATGTGAGATTTATTGTGCCATTATTCTTCAGAAAATAGATTTGAAATTATTATATTGAAATATTTTTAAAAAATCTTTAACTAAGCACTTATTTTCGTTAAAAACAGATCCTGAATTGCCTTATAAAATAGGAAAATAGCATATTAAAATGAAGATCTTGAATTTTAGGATTTTTAGGAACAAGCCGTGTCTCATTTGGACCTTACACGTGCCTCTAGAAGAAAAATTCCAGAAAAATTCAAAAATGGAGCAAAGGCCACTCTCTGTGGAGGCGCGTGCACATCACTCGCCACCATAAAGGTCTCCATTCATGTCATGCGCCGGCCCATTAGACTCCATGCGCCGTCACGGTTCTGACAAAGTAGTCCTCGTGCCTATTGGATGTGCCACGTGGCTTCACACGCCACTTGGATCCTTTTCCCTTTTTTGATTTATATATTATAACTATTTATTTTTGTTTCATCTTGATCGAAAAACTTTTTGGCTCACTTGGCAAAAGCGTAAAGTTCCTCTTCCGGGTCTCGAGTTTGATACAGCAGGCGTGCGGGCTCTGGCCTTTTTTTTTTGGATTGGGCCTCATATGGCCTAATCTCTAATTCTTTTTTCTTTTTATCAGTTTGGGCCTCTCTGGCCGAACCCGAAACCATTTTTTTGTTCAACCAGTTGGGCCTCTCTGGCCCAATCGTAATCACCCTTTTTGTAATGTTTGTGTTGGGTCTCGCTGTGGCCCAACTGAGATTTTTAAAAAATATTTTTTTAAATCCAAAACACATCGTTTTGGTTTATTCCCGTGGAGCCCTAAGACTCGACCCGCATCCACGCGTGACCTAGTTCTTCTTCTTCTTCGTGCCTTCGCCATTTTTTTGTATTTTCGTTTTTTTAAAATTTTCATATGGTTACTATTCATCCGGAGAACTGATGCGTTTTTCAGCCATATATTCGCCGTCCGATTTTCACATTCTAGGTGTCCATTTCTTCATTTCGATGAGATCTACACAATGGGAGCACTTTTGGAGCCTAATAGTTTCTCCTTTTCTGAAAAATGTGATGGAATTTGTAACTCATTTTTCTTCCATAACTACGTCGTCTGGTGTCCTTTTTTCGCGTTCTTGTTCTCCACGTTCTCGTTTTGAAGAGATCTACACTGTGGATATATTTTATAAGCCTAAAGACATCGTATTTCGAGAACCCAGATTTGGATCTCCATTATTGGCTTTGTTTTCCCGTTTCTTTTTTCATTTTCATTGTTTCGGTTTAGAGGCATACGATTTCAGACCACATATACACATAAATCATAGACATACTTGAAATCTGAACTGAAAAATGAAATGACATGCTATATAGGAAAGCAAGAAATATATACACATGTTACATCTCAATGAACATGCTTGCAGAAATTCATGAACAGTGAGTAAAATTGCCTTAGGAACTATAAGCTCTGATACCATTGAAGGGATTTCGAGCGTACCTGTAGATGCTAAATTACGAATCTACAAATAGATTGGATCCAAACTATGAGACACAACAAAAAGCACCGGAAGTAGAGAAGAAAGGAGAAGGAAGTTTTGTAGAGAAGGGAAGCAAGAGAAAATTTTCTCAGTGCGTTGTATCTGCTCATTTTGGGGAACCACTTCCCCGTACTGTAAGTTCCCAATTCCCCCGTAACTGTTTCCACACAAAAACATTTAATTTTCAAATTCAATCTTTTAGGGAAAATTACAACATTGTTCCTACAAGTTTTTCTCATTTACGCATTCGACCCAACACATGGATTTGGGTCTAATCCATTAAGGGTGGCCCATATTCCAACATTATCTAATGAACATAGCAGAAGACACAAAAACCAAACAATCACAATATCAATGGGAAAATAAAATGCACAAGGGCAAAAAAGCATCCTAATATAATTACGAACTTCGCAAAACACAACCCAGAAAATTTCATGTAGAAAACACTTGGATTTTACCTCATTTTGGATGCACCGTTACATTCTCTAGCTTTCCCTTCGGATTTCTATCCTTAAGTTACATCTCCTTTATCCAGCAATGCACCAATTACTAATATGTGAATGAAAAGAGACAACCAAAATATCAGTCCCCAATGGTATATTATTCTTGAAAATTTGATTTAGCATCTTATCCAAATCCAAATTTGCATTCACCAGTTATAATGAAATAAGCTAATCCCAATTAGCTTCTCCAAATTAGGGTAAATAAATGATATAGATAAAGGTGTTATGATGCCATTAAATCATAGCAGTATAGAATGCAAATACATATATGTAAGTAGAAAAAACAAAAGTACATTTATAACTAGATCTTCTCCCATGTATGTTTTAGTAATCTTGAAGAAATGCACATATGAAGGCTTGACAGCTTAACCTAGACGTTGAACAGAGCCTACAATATCTCTAGAATCCTTAAGATCGGGGAAACGATCTATGTAAATTATTTACATGAAATTAATGCAAGGTCAAGCAATATACCGAAACATAATAAACCAAAAATGGAAGAAAAATGAATCCGAACAAACGGTAAGGAACAGATTAGATTTGAATCCGGCAGACTTTGGTAAGCAAGATTAGCTTAGGCTTTTTGGGTTTTCAACAAAGTAATAAGGGAACACGCTGATCAATTCCTGAGACAATAACCAAGAAACGATATGCAAGAGGACAGTACCACCCAAAATCGATTTGGACACTTTAATATGTGATACGTGAAGTGAAACCAAAAGACAAATAATGATACTTCAATCTTCCAGAAATTGTGATTAGTATTCAACCGATATGTGTTCTTTGGGTTAAATGTCGTCTCTGATCAGAAAATCGAAAACTAATTTTCAAAAAGTAGCAACAAAAAATCACTTCAAAGATTCCACTTCGAATTGATAAAACTGAAAGAAACCGATTAAAAATGAAGTTTAAGATTACCTAGCATGGAATTTCAACAAGATTGGTTGAATGCTATCCCTGTACAGTTCTTGTCTGTCACAAAGATTCTCTGGAAAATGCCTCCAAGAGTTGAAAGTGACGACGTGATGAGCACCTTGAGGATAATTAGATATGTGTTCATCGCTACCATGTCGATGAATGATCGGATCAAACGCTTTATTGGTCCTTTTCCGCTCTCCGAGTACCATTTTCTTTATTATTACCGTTCACATTCTTCGAGAACCTTATATAAGAAAGGGGTCTCGAAGGACCATCCCTTATCAAAATTCTTACCAAGATTGCGATGGGTAATTTAATGTTGTTTTTTTAAAGAAAAAGGATCATCTTTTAAAGATCCTTCTTAATATGCATTTGCTTCAAGAAGAAATTGTCTCTTAAACATATCATGCCTTACAGATATTATATTGCTACATTGTTGTTGGTGGAGTTGCTAGATGGTTCCTTGTGTAACCATTTCAAGCAACAGGACTGTTTGAATTACTTCTAAAATATTCTTATCCCTAGAATAATTGGTGTTTCTTGTGGTCTTTTCCTTTCTTTCTTTATTTCTTTAATGTATGATTTCAAACTTGGTTGACCATACAAGTGCGAAAATACAGTTGAGTGTCATTTATATGATAAATGCATCTTCAAATTTCCTATAATCTCAGCTTGTTTCTCTCTCATAACTTCTTCTATTTTATGGGGCCACTTCCTGAAATAATATTTCTTCATGATAACTGTCTCTATCATTTCTTGATGGTTCTCTTTAAATATCATTTCTGGATTATGCAAAATAATTACATATCTATGGAGAAAAATCTTCCTTTCCTGTAGTAAAGTCCCATCATGCAGCTTGGATCCTCTAGAGTTTATTTGTTGGTGGATCCATATCCGAAGAGTCCAACTCTATCCTGCAACTGCAAATCCTTTTACATGTTAATTCTTTCACAAGTAAGGGTGGTTTTGTCTTCAGATTTAGTTAATAATTAACTATGATTTCATTTAATTTCTAAATCCCTAATTCTATTAAATAACTTGATTACTGATTTATCAAATTTAGTTGTAATTTATTTGATTTTTTCCATATCTTATTACTTTCGCTTTTTAAGTACATGTTGTTATGAATGTTTTTATTTGCTTAACACTTTGTACTTTTCAAACTTATTTATTAGAATGTTATTCATTATGTAAGCACTTCTTGTAGATTTTAAAATTTTTCAAGAATATTTTATTTTGTTCTTATTGTTTTGCTAAGGAAAAAATTCCCTTATATAAAATATTTAAAAGAAAAGCAAATAACACATATATTAAAACTAAATAGTCTCACTTTTGATTTATAGAATTCGTTGGGGTCAGAACACTAAACTTTAAGGAATAAAGATTATTACCAAAAAAGTCTCTATGACGAGTGAAGAATGTAAATCTTTTTATGAAAAATGTTATTTATTATGTAAGTACTTCTCATGAATTTTAAAAAAATTTACTCAAACTTTAAGAATATTTCATTTAGTTCTTAATGTTTGTACAAAAAATTCCCCTATATAAACCATTCAAAAGAGAGGCAAATAACACATTGAAACTAAACAGTCTCATTTGTTATTGATAGGATTGGTTGGGGGCAAAACACTAAACTTTAAGGAATAAATATAATTATCAAAAACTATTTTATGATGAGTGAAGAATGTAAATATTTTGTTATTTCTTATATTGTAACTTGTCATTACACGCTCCTCAATTGTTGTTAAACTTTTGAATAATTAAGTCTCTTGCTCATAACTTTGTAGTAATTCTCCCAGTTAGTTACCAACAAGATGTTGGTTGAGGTAGTAAGTGGCATCACCTTGTGTAAAATGGAGAATACAAGTTTAAATCCTGAAAAACAAACTTATTAAAAAGACGAAAAACTTTACTCTATAAAGTAAACCTTGAAGGTTACCGGCGATTCACTCTAACAATGTCGAGTGGGACCTTCCCTTCCTGATATCTGTGGAAATTGACAAACCATAATTCTTGAGATGTTTTTGTGCATTCTGGGTCTTGTCCATCAATAAGGCCTCCACAGGTCCTACATCTACCTCTGCATCTGATTTGTTGAACACAACCATTGATATTCTTAACTTGTCTTTGTTCGTTAAAACCCTGTGCATTGGGCTCTTGAATATTCCATTACTCATTATCTGGAATATATACAATAATAGGATTATGCATCTAAGCAGAAAGAATCAAATTTTCCCGTATGCTTGAATACTGTTTTAGGAAAATAATAAATCAATCAAGAATGAGATATAAAATAAATGGAGAATTTCATTTAGGTCCCTTGAAAAAGACTTGATTATACTAAGACCCAAAAGATTCTGAAATTTCTGTGGGGTATTTAGGACCCAAAATGCAACTAAGTTAAGATGCAAAAAAAGACTTTATTACCCCTTATGTTTGAACAAAAAGAAAGGGGTTTAAAAGTTTATACACCTGTAGTTGTTAATGATTTTTAATTTCAAATTTAAATCCAAGAATCAACTTTATAATGCTATGTTTGGTATGGTGGAATTGGAAATGGAATTCATTTCCTATGTTTGGTATGGTGGAATTAGGGGGTGGAATTGGAAATGGAAATGGAATTCAAAATAGGTAGAAATGAATTCTATAATGTAACGCATAGAATTGTATTCAATTCCATGGAATTGATTTTTTGGCCCCTCATTTTTTTCTATATTTATATCCATTTCCATTCTCATTTACATCTCCATTTCCATTTTTGTTTCTATCTCCATCTCCATTTCCACCAAAATCAATTATAGCGTACCAAACGAGCCATTATTATGATCTGTAGGTGATTTGTTGGCAAAAATATGGACAGAAGGCACACTCTCATAACAATAACAAGAAATCGTCATACAAAACCTATCCATAATTACCCATAATCACATCATTTACGAAACATAATAAAAATATAAATATATATATATATTCTTCATTTCCCCTTTTCTCAAACCCATTTAACATTCTACGGTTGAATCTTCACAGCATCAACAGGTCTCTTATTTTGCTAATAGTATTGGAAATTGGTCCTAACATAGTTCTTTATTGTTTTGTATAACTTTGTCCTTGACTCATCACTAGTTCTTTGACCGATTCTAAAAAGACCGAAATCTATACCACAATAATTTAATCAAAATAACTAAATCACAACAGAGTCAAGTGAAAACAATTTCCTTTAGAAAAGCACCCCGAATCCTTGATACAAGATCCGTCCACAAATTTTCACATCAAATCCAAGTGCTTGGCACTAATAACGAACCAATAACACAGCACCCACAAGTTTTCATTATCAATCATCCCCAAAATACAATGCATCATGGTATATATAATAATGGGCCTTATATGGCAATATAAAATTCAATATGATACCAATACCAAAAGGAGCCTATAAAGCTTAACAATTATGCCTTTAGCTGCTTCCCTCGGCCTCTATAAGAATTAGAGGTCTCCCCTAAAAATATAATAATAACAGGATGAGATATAAAGTCTCAGTAACCAAAATCAATTTCTAACATATGCAATGCAAGTCAAGAAGCAGGTTTGTCAGTACAATAATAATTCTATAACATAATATCTATAAAAAGCATTTAACCCCAATCCACCTGCTTCGCCTTATAACTTCTGGACATGGCACAGTCTATCAGTGCTAGTATACATGGCCAACGACTAACTGGTCACTTCAAGATCACTGTCCCTTCCTACACCACCTGCAATAGGCCAAGGTAGGGAGGTGTCCACGCACACCAACTTAGCTTAAATCTGGGCCAAGGATCATCAAAAGTTGAGGGGCACAAAAATTCACCACTCTTCGTTTGTCCCGAAAATAACCCCAAAATATAACAAATAATGATATAAATGCACATCCATCATCAATACATTTCCCATGTCATAATCATATCATTCATTATAAATGTCACAGCATCTCATGTATAACAAAACACTCATACAATTCAAAAATACACTGCTTCATTGAATAAATGTCATATATAAAAATATGTAAAATTCTCTATACCACAATTAAAATTTTTCCATAAAGAAAGTAAGGGTTAGAAAACACCTTACAGTTGACAAGATACTTCAACTCCTTGGATAATACTTTGGCCTTCCTTGGATGATACTTTATCTCAAAATCATAGACTTTCGGCTCAAAGCATCTGCAACGACATTGGCCTTCCCTGGATGATACTTTATCTCAAAATCGTAGTCTTTCAAGAATTCCATCCACATTCTTTGCTGGTTATTCAACTCCTTTTGATCCACAAGATGCTTCAAACTCTGATGGTCACTAAAGACCTCGAATTGGGATCCATATAAATAGTGCCTCCAAATTTTTAAGGCAAAAACCACAGCTGTAAGCTCTAGATCATGAGTCGGATAATTCTCTTCATGAGGTCTCAATTGATGTGATTCATACGCCACCGCTTTTCCATCTTGCATCAGCCAAAACCTAAACCTTTCAATGAGGCATCTACATATACTGTGTATAGCTTTCGGGGATAAGGTAAAACAAGGACTGGTGCAGTGGTCAATCGGGTCTTCAGCTCCTGAAAGGCTACCTCACACTTTTTATCCCAAACAAACGGTTGCTCCTTCTTAGTCAATCTGGTGAGTGGCGCGGCAATATGAAAAAATCCTTCTATAAAATAACGGTAATAACTAGCTAACCCTACGAAACTGCGTACCTCGATCACTGAATTAAGTGGCTCCCACTTTAATACTACATCAACTTTGTTAGGATCCACTGATACTCCGTCTGCCGAGACCACATGGCCTAGGAATTTCACCTCCTTCAACCAAAATTCACATTTACTTAGCTTCGCATACAACCTATGCTTTCTTAACGCTTGTAATATAATCCAAAGATGTTCCTTGTGTTTGTCCTCATTCTTCAAATAGATCAAAATGTCATCGATAAATACAACTACAAATCGGTCTAGGTAGGGCTTAAAGATTTCATTCATATAATCCATGAATACAGCTGGCGCATTGGTCAACCCGAAAGGCATTACAAGAAATTCATAATGATCGTAACGAGTACAAAAAGCAGTCTTTGCAATAGGCTCCAATTTAACCCTCAACTGATGATAACCCGATCTTAAATCAATTTTTTGAAAATACTGATGAGCCCATTAACGGATCTAATAAGTCATTTTTCCTTGGCAAAGGATACTTGTTCTTGATAGTGACATTATTGAGTTGTCGATAATCAATGCAGAGTCTCAAGCTACCATCCTTCTTCTTAACAAATAGAACTGGTAAACTCCAAGGGGATACATTAGGCCGAATCAAGCCCTTCTCTAACAAATCCTCAATCTGCTGCAATATTTCAACCAACTCTGTAGGTGACATCCGGTAAGGAGCCTTGTAGATAGGCTCTGTTCCCGCTACTAACTCAATCGCAAATTTGACTTCACGTTCTACTGTAGTCCGGTTATCTCCTTCGAAAACACATCGGGAAATTCTTTAACCACTTCAATTTGATCGACACTGCCTACTGACTCTGCTTGAACAGAGAACCGGTTATCTCCTCCGAAAACCTGCTTATATTTTCCAAAAATTGCACTATAGGGTGCAACCCTAGGATTGTTTTCTACGGAGCCTCATTCGCAATCAGTTAGTTAGCTTATGATTAAGTTCGCTTTGAAGGTGAAAACCATTTTTGATTCAAAATTGTATAGAATTTAAGCTGAAATATAAAATAAAGTTTCTTTTTGGAAATCGCTCCAGATTAATGAGTAGAGGCGTTGAAGCATAGGACTTGTAACCACCACCTTGCTTGGTGTGACTCTGCAAAATAAACATTTGACCAACAATAGTATCTAATCTAATAATGCAGATGTAGAAAGGTATAGAGTGAATTGAGAATATCTTAGGAACATAACTCTCCAAGTATGAATCAAAACCAAGAAAGTCAATGGCATTCCTTCAGTAGGAATCAAGCAATCAATCAAATTTTTAAAATCCTTCTATGCTTGCAAAGTTGATGTTAAAAATTTACAACTTTTGGAGCTTAGCACATCATCCTACAATCACTAGAGGATTCATCTTCATGAAAGGATTCATTCTCATTTACGATTTTTTCAATTAAAATTTTAGAATTCTTACTTAGGGGATCATCCTCCACAAGTTCATGCTTATCAATTTTGGCATCTCTAGACTATTAGATGTGTCATGTTCTTTACCAAAGTTCTTTTTATGCCATACCACAATTTTTGTATTCTTTTGATCAATACCAAGCATGCATATGACATTATTATCACAAGAACAAGGTAAAGTCCCTTTCAATTTTATATCCCCATCATGTCTAGTACTAGAAGGGAAAACATGATTATCACATGGGAGGCAGTGACAGTGTAAGCAACATCCCCAATTAAAGCATCACAACTTGAATCCAAGTGAGCAATAATAGTTTCAAACATATGAGGACACTCAGCAACAATGTCCTCATCCATCTCATTTTCACTATCATCTATTGAAGGTTCTACAAAGCCAGCAGTGATGAGAAGTGAATTATTTTCCTCAAGTATAGGAACAATATTACCTGAAGGTATAAAAGCTTGAGGACTCTCCATATGTGGGTTGACATTTTATGCTTGAATCTGAGCTCCATGTTCACTCTCTTGTAGTTCTTTAACCCAAGGATTACCCTCTTCACCTCCAGTCTTCATCCACAGCATATGATCATGGTATGCAGTAAAGAATTCGTCGATATCTTCAATCTCCTTAAAACTTTCGGATGTCCCTTACATGAGTAACACAGAGTATTTCTCCTTGAGTATATCATATATTCTGGTCAATGCATTGGTTCAGTCATCCAAGTCATTGGAAGAAGGAAGAATACCTGGTCCATCTGGTCAAATGGTGATAGCTTCAGGAGGAGGATAAGTTTCACATGATGGTTGAGGTTGGCGGAAAGTAGGTTGGAAGGGATAGTCATATAGCTCATAGGGAGAGTTAAGGATAGGTAGGTATGAGGGTGAAAGGTGTTGTCGACATGGTTCATATAGTGGAGATAATGGATTATATGGTGGTTTATGTAATGGTTGCATGGGTTTACAATATTGGATTATATGATGGAGAAAGAGGTTCATAATATGGTCTATGAGATAGAGATGGTGGTTGGAAGGTTTGGAAGGAGAGTTGGTGGTGAGGTTCATAGTGTGGATTGGGAAATAGATTATCACCTTCATGGCTAAGTGAACATCTTTTAATTATGAATCCATGTTTGGAGATCCTGTAATTGATGCTATATGGATGTAAGGCTTTGCGAGAAGCAATCTTTCATTTTTCCTACAAAAGAATGAGAATTTGGAGGTAAAATAAATCAAACATTCCAATTTAAATAAAATAAAGAAGCTGCAACAAGAAAGATGAAAATATGATATGCATGTATGTATTGTAAAAAGAATTGAAATGGATGAATGAAGCTAGGAAAAAGGAACTTTGGCCGTGGTGAAAATTAATTTGCATCGCAGCGAACAGTACCGAGAGGGTAAAACAGGTGAAAATCGATTTGTCAGCCGTGGCGAAAGGAAATTGTTATGGCAGCGAACAACACCTGAGAGGATGCTCTCGTTAAAATGAAAAGTTATGCTGCAGTGAAATGTGAACTTTAGTGATGGCACACTACACTCGATAGGGTGTTTCCCTTCAAAATCAAAGATTGGCCATAGCAAAACACAAAGTAGGCCGCAGCAAAAGTGCAAAATCTGATGCAATATGTAGATGGAAACCAGTATCTTTGGTTGTATTTTCAATGCAATACTATGCTATGCACAAGTCAAATCTATACTATAGAAAGATGCAAAATTGAAGCAAGTAAAAATGCAAAAAAGCAAACAAAAGGCATAAGCTAGGCTAAACTAATTGCTTAGGCTCCCCGGCAACGGCGCCATTTTTAATCTGGCCACAGATGATAGCATAAAAACTTATCATTGTCAAGCCTTGGAAACAGATCAAAACAATTGTGATTTCCAAGCATTGCACTATAGGATGCAACCCCAGGGTTGTTCTCTATGGAGTCTCATGCGCAATCAGTTAGTTAGCTTATGATTAAGTTCACTTTGAAGGTTATGCTGATCCGTGATATTCAAAGCCTGATCTGAACTGATCCATGATATTCGAAGTGGAGAACTTTAGGTTTAGCCATGGCAAATCTCTCTGAGAGTTCTTGCTCACTTGCTTGATCTTTGGCCACAGCAAATAATCAATTACGCTGTGGCGAAATGTTCCAGAGGTGCTTCCTTATGTGCTTTGCTAAAGTTGCTGAAATGAAATAGAAAATGTTTGAAGTATCACCTGCTCATGATCATCATTAAGTGCAAATTTATCATTTTTTATGGAAAATGCACTCAAAACCAAGCTAATCAAAATCAACAACTCTAGTTTCCAAATAAAGCTCAAGAAGGGTCATGATGCGCCTAAAAATGCATTAAATGCTTTAGAAATTCAAGAAAAGTATTGAAGAAATAAAGCTCAATCAAAGAGTTTATATTGCTATATCCCCACCTAAGGTATGTAGAGATTTTATATTGCCATATCCTAAATGCAATGCACCACGGAGTTAGGAAAATAAAACACACATATCTGAATACCAAGTTGAAAAGACCGAAATGTATACCATAATAATTTAATCAAAATAACTAAATCACAATAGAGTCAAGTGGAAGCAATTTCCTTTAGTAAAGCACCTTGAATCCTTGACACAAGACCTGTCCACAAATTGTCACATCAAATCCAACTCGCTTGGCACTAATAACGAACCAATAACACGGTGCTCACAAGTTTTCCTTGTCAAGCATCCCCAAAGTACAATGCATCATGGTATATATAATAATGGGCTTTATATGGCAACATAAAATTCAATACCATACCAATACCAAAAAGAGCCTACAAAGCTTTAATAATTATGCCTCTGGTTGATTCCCTCGACCTCTATAAGAATTAGAGGTCTTGCCTGAAAAATATAATAACAACGGGATGAGATATAAAGTCTCAGTAACTAAAATCAATTTCTAAAATATGCAAGATAGGAATGCAAGTCAGAGAAGCAAGTTCGTCAATACAATAGTAATTCCATAACATAATATCTATCAAGAGCATCTAACCCCCATCCACATGTTCCGCCTTATAACTTCTGGACATGGCACAGCCTATCAGTGCTAGTATACCTGGCCAACATCTAGCTGGTCACTTCAAGAACACTGTCCCCTCTTACACCACCTGTAATAGGCCAAGGTAGGAAGGTGTCCACCCACACCAACTTAGCTTATATCCAGGTCAAGGATCAACAGAAGTTGAGGGGAACAAAAATTCACCATTTTTCGTTCATCCCAAAAATAACCCCAAAATATAACACAATGATATAAATACACATCCATCATCAATACAATTCAATCACCAATTAATCTACATAGTAATGTAAATACAAATTTAATACCAAATTTTCATAAATAATTACCCAATATAAAATTATTTACAATCTATTATTGTGAAAATTAATAATAAATTTAAGCCGGATATAATATAAATAACATTTCCAATATACCAATTAAATTGTTCACACAATTTTTTCCTTTTTGAAATACCTCAAAATTGATTTAGGAGCTTTTCATAAAACTTTATTTATAAAATCTTGTAATAAAAATAATAACTCTATGCTACTCAAGTATATCCAAAGATTATCCTCTACATTTTTCTACTTATCTTTATTTAGTTAAAATATCCTATATATCCAAAAATATATTGCTTTCTAAACACAACTAAATTTCTAAAATACTCCAAGTATCAAATAAATATATATATAACCTTATAGAACATAGTTATAAAATTAGATATAAAATTTTATAGCCTTCTGCAAATAAAACTCAAACTAGATAAAAATCTAAATTACAAACTATTTTCTAATTTACATAATATTGCTACCATTAGAAAGAGAAAATATTTAGAACAACTTTCATAAGCAGAGTTTGATGAAAATAAGATATTTTACTTACCTAAATAATCTCACAAGTAGGACCTTGAGATTGGAAAACACTTATCTCTCTCAAACACTCTCTTGCACCCTGCCCTTTCTCTCCACCTTCATCTCTCTCTCACGCTCTCCCTCTCGCGTCTGCCGCTGGTAGCAAATGGGGGTGTGTGGAAATAATTATAGGGGGTATTTATAATACCCCCACCCCTTTGCAAACTCTAGCACACATATATTTTTATTTTTTTAAACCAACTCAACCTCTCCCCTCTTTCTATTGCTGTGTACGCTATGCTTTAACTCTCTCTTTTTTTCCCTTTTCTTCCTCAACACTAAACCTTATCCTACACTCTTCCCCTTTTCCTTCCTTCAGGCCATGTTCTACACCCTCTTCTCTTTTTTTTTTTTATGTCCACTGATAGGACGTTACATATTCAATCTCTGATTCCACATCAAGAGCACAAAACATAGCCAATGTGAGTCTCTCCTTCTCTTAGTTTACAACTGCTCTACGTACAGGGATCTGGAGTGTTCCATTGCTCATTATCTGTTCGAGTTTAACAAGTTTCATTAGTTACAGTTGAAAAGATCACATGGATGTGAAAATTTCAGTTAGATTTAGATAAATATATGTTCCACTTCCATATTATAGATTCAAATTATTGTCATGATGGAGTTAATATTGACAAAATGGTACTCCCACTAATTCTAAATATAAAAGTTTGATAGAGATTCACTTTGATCCTAAATATAAAATCTACATCCACTTTTCGACCAATTTTATAATTTTACCTTAAATATCCTTAATGATTGCATTGCACACATTAATAGGTTTCCATCAAGAGGTACATAGTTCCAATGCATATATTTAATATGGTATTTTAAAAAACTAACACAAATAATGAGAAGAGTATACAAAGCAATATTTGGAAGTTGAGGGAAGAAATAATCTTATTTAAGCATTGCTGAAGATGGATGGTAAAAACACAAATAATGAGAAGAGTATACAAAGCAATGAGAGATGGTCCGTTTGGAAACGCAGTGGAGAAGTTATTTTACGTAAGTCGAGGTAAGTATATGGAGGGGATTATCTTATTTTACAAAAAAACACTGTTGAACGGACTTTTGGCTTTTCCAAATGGAATGTCAAACAGATCCAAAGGCTGTATCCTTCCAGTAAAGTTGAGGAAGCAAGTGGGTGTAGATGTAAGTTCATAATTGTCATGGCCTACGGATCTAAAGGAGTAGCATAGGTTTTGTTGATTTTTTTTTTTGAATTAAAAAAGCAAAGATCACAAAGACCAAAGAGAAGAGGCAAACTGTCACAGATGAGGAGTGACGTTTATGATTGATGACTCATACAAGCCACAAGCTAGAATGAAAATATGCTTACGCACATGCTTAAAAAATGTCTGTTCATAAACCACAGATCAAGTCAGACCAATCTAACACAAAACATGACTGATCTGTTTGGGGTGCAGCTTGACCTGGCATGTTTCCATCCCTGTCGAAGAGGACGCTGGAGCAATACATCGGGAAGGGAAGCCCTACTTAAAATTTTTCAGGGTTTTGAATTTATAGTCATTTAGAACATTTGAGTGTTGGGATTTAAAAGAGACTTTTTTTAGGCCGACCTAATAGGTGCGATCTAAATGACTAAATATTTTTAGACCTTATCATCTAAATACGGTTTAAATGGGGCGGCTTAAATAAGTAATTTTCTACTAGTGTATCCTCTTGCAATTTCAATGACATAGCCATGGCCTTCATTATCACTTCATGTAGATGCATTAGCTTCTCTGTCCATGTCAAAATCATAAAAATTTAGGATTCTCTGGTATTTTATTTTTATAATTATTACTCATCTCATTTTTTTTTAAAAGAAAGAGTGTAAAGAAGCTTATCAATATGTGTAAACTTCATCTGCTACTTTTTATATGATAGAAATAAACAAATTAGGTAGATTAAAAAGTTTGTCAAGAACAATAAGTATGTAAAAGTGCAACTTATTCTTTTAAAAATATTGTTATGAAGAAATGGAGTGAGTGCATACTTAATGTAGTAAGGCTAACCAAAAATTAATTTGGGAAAGAATGAAAATGATACAAAAAATTTCAAATTGACTGCTAATGTATCTTATAAAATATGAATTCAAATGGAGGAATGTTACTCCAAATTATTAATTTCGGAAAAATGAATATAGTACTAAGAATTTCAAGCAAACTAGCATATTATATAAAATGAATATGATATTTTATCTTTCATTTGTTAGGATTAATTTGGTTATCATTCCTTCCATTTCCAAACGCTCTATTCTCTCTTCTTCTCCATTTCTTTTCTCAGCCTTTTCTTTTTTTCATCACTTTCTTCCCTTTTCCTTGTCTTTGGTTTACGTAACTTAAGCTTTGAATCTATGAATAATTATACAATCATAAAAACTTTTGAAATTTACTAATAAGTATCCTAAGAAAATATTGGAAGTTATGTGATTAGAAATTTATAAATTGAGTCAAAGTACCTCTATACCCCTTATTTATTAAAAAATAAAAACTGATATTAATTTTACTATTGAAAAATAAAGCTCTCATTCGGCTTAAATAAGAAGGAAACACTTTTCAATATTTTTGTTTTGTTGCTTTTCTACAACCAAAATTCTTCTGTTCTTCCTCTGCATCCTTTTGAAACTAGGAGGAAATCAGTCGACATAAATTGGTTTGTGGAGAAACTCTTATTTGCAATGTAATAAATAAAAGGAGGAGCAGGCCAAGCTTCTTCAGAGATGTCTAAAATTGTTTGGACACACATAAAATAAAAACACTATTCATATGAGATCAAATCTAAAATTGTCTAAATTTTAATCTTGTGGTTATCCAAATTTATACTGGTTGGCTTGTTAAAAGATAAAGGGCATGTTTGTATAGCAATTGAAAAGTGTGTTTATATAAATCAAGATAAAACTCCTATCACATACTTGTCTCATATATCGTAAATTACATTTAAAAGTAGCTTCCACCGCTAATCTAAACAGGTACAAAAACTTTTAAATTAAGAGTGACCACACAGTCTAAAAGGTATATTTTTTTAACATTTGGGATTTGCAGGTTCTTCTCATGCCATCTCCACATCAACCTGAACCAGCAAGTAAATCACAACCAAATGTTACAAAATCTGATGATGAAGATATTGACATATTTGGGAGTGAGGATGATGAGCATGATGATTAGAATTTATGACATGTTATAACACTTTTATATGTGTTTCTTATAATTGTCAAACTATATTTCTCTTTATGGATTCGGATGTTGTAATTAAGACTTGTTTGATGTATTTTAACTGTACTATTTTATGAAATTTGTAAATGATATATTTTGTATATTTCTAATGATTATAGGATATTGGAATATGTTATTAAATTAATATATTTTTTAAAAAATTTCTAGATTTTCCTACGAATTCAATGCCTGTAAATTTTCCTACGGATTTTTACTTGCAGAATTTTCCGTGGGCAATTACTTACGGATTTCAAATCTGCAGAAAACTAAATTTTCACAAATCTTATACCTGCAGATTAAAATTACTTTCATTCATTAGTTGTTCGCCACAGCCTCTCTTCTATCAAGATGACAATGCTAGTTAACTCCCTCTCCTCAAATTTAGGCTGATAACTTCTATAAGTTTATTTTAAGAACTTCCAAATGAAATTTATAATATCACCAATATGAGAACTTTGTACCGGTTTATGTAGAAAACACAAAAGGGGTCAAATCTAATTTTACATTTGTGCTCTTGATTGATTTTAGAAAATATACATTCTTAATCAACATGTGATTATTTTGTATTCCTATTTGCTGTGATAATTGTGGTCACTGGGTTTTTTCCTTACTAAACTCTTATATAGAATGTGAGAATGAATCATACACTTTTAAGATTTAAAGTAGGTTTTTAAATAAGATTCACACTACTACATTGTATAGTTTTTACTACTAAAATTCACTTCTTTTTTTAAAAAAAAAAGGGAGTAAAAAATGAAGGCGGTGACATTGTTGAAATTATAGAAACGTGTACGACAACTTTAAGCGCCCTATCTCTTAGGTAGGGCACCTACAGGTGCCTTTAGGCCCCTTTATTTGAGATAGGGCGCCTAAAATCACAAACATTTAGGGCGCCTATATCTAATATAGGGCGCTAAAAATTCATAAGAGCACAAATTCAAAATTCAAAATCCTGCCTACATTTTCATTTGACTAACTTTTTTCCTTCTACTTCACGTGCGAAGGTCTCTCAGCTCTCAGTCTCTCTTCCTTACTCTCTCAGCTCTCACATTCAGCTCTTACTCTCTATTCGTGCTCAAATCCCGCACCATTTTATTCACACCCATTCTTTCGCTGTGCTCAAATCCTAACTGGTGGTTCTTCAATTTCAGGTGCTTCCTTTCATATTATTTGGAATTTTATTTGATCATTGTTGGAGGCTGTTGGGATTCTATTTTCTACAGAATTCATTATTCTATTGTGTCTCACATAGGCTGCTGTCTGGGTACATAGAAAATTTAATGAAGAATCTTTTGTTTCTCACGTACTTCTGTATTATCTTGACTTTTCCTAGTATTTTTTATTTCTTGTACTTATCTTGCAAAAATTTCTTTGATGGGATGTTGCCAACGTTTGTCTGTGACAGAATATAGCTCTGCTTAATATATTTCTTCATAATTGATGTGTTTGCTGCTTAATTCACTTTGTTCATTAAGCCGAGAATGGCTGGCCATCATGCGAAATATGACGATATGCTAGAGTCTTCTGGATTAATGACAAAGAACTATCAGACATGTTCTGCTCAGGCGGGGAAGGGGAAAAGATTGTGGAAGAAGTTGAAGTACCAGCTGGTTGAGAACAACTCCTTGCCGGGCTATCTTGAACAGAATGTTTTTTAAAAAAATATTATACTAGGCACCCTATCTTGAAATATAGGGCGCCGTAGGGTACCTGCCTATGACTACGGTGCCCTATCTTGAAATATAGGGCGCCGTAGGCCCTAACTTTCTACTCCCCTCACATACACACTCCTTAAGAAAGGGCGCCCATTGGGTTAAAAATATGGCGTAAAAAGTACTTTTTGTAGTAGTGTTAGGAGAAAATATAGACTTTTTTTGTAAGAGAAGAGACAGCCTTGAACATTTGATGTAGGTTTATACCTATTTATCTAACATATAACCTATTCGCACCCCAAAAATTCAATATTGCTTTTAAAAAAATGGTTGCCCTCTAAAAATTTCTCCAGTATTAAGGAGAAAATTTTGGAAGAAAACGTGGATTTCTTACTTATTCTTCTCCTCTACTTTTCATTTGTTTTTTTTATTTCTTGCTACCTAGTATAGGGAGAAAAATTATATGCCTTGCTTGATCTCTTATATGCAAAAGAATTTTTTGTTTCTTAAAAAAATTAAAAAAGAATTTATTTTTGTAATTGATTTCTTTTAAAACTTTTTAAATTCTTTTTTTTTTAAGAGTCGTATCTTTATTCAAGCTTCACGGCTTGAGCTCTCACTCAAACTTGAATCCACCACTCTCCAGTCTCAACTCACATTCAGCTTCAACTAGACCCAACCATCGCTGGTTTCCGTATACATTACTTATAGCTAGTACCAACATAAATCTTCCCAAGCTTTACAACCATGACATGAATCTGCCAATAGTTTAATCAATCTTCTATTACTTGTTCTGTCTTACTTTTACTTGCTTTAGTTACTTTATGATGTTTTTAATAAGGGAGATTACGATGATTATACAAGTGTGTGTGTGTATTTGAATAGTCGAATCTTTATTGTAATTAATAAATTTAAAAGAGGTCAAATGGCTTATATGTTTTTTAATTATTTTATTTTTTAAGAGTTTCATCTTTATGCAATGTTAGTTTTTCTTTCCCTTACTTTTCCATCCCTCTAGGACGAAGTTTCTAAGCAAATTTCCTTGGTGTAAAAGTTTAGGCAAGTCATGTATTGGATGAGTTTGATAAGTCAAAATAAGGAATGATGACGTTTTTTTCACCAGAAGGAATTATGACTTCAACAATGTTGAACTTTAACCTACCCAACACTGGACTGAAACTTCGTCCAGTGTTTGGTATACTCAGTGCTCACCAACACTAATTTTAAGAAGTATTTCTGACAAATTTTTATATTTTTTGTTTCCCACTAAGAATTTTCAGAACAGTAATTTAAACATTTTTTTCCCAAGATTTATTCTGTAAGACAATTTTATAAAACTATTCAAAGAATAAAAAAATAAAATAAAAGCAGAATCAAACAAGGTCATATTCTCACATATTTTGTCATCTACCTAGTTTTTCTTCCCTTTACTTTTCCATCCTTCTAGGACGAAGTTTCTAAGCAAATTGCCATGGTGTAAAAGTTTAGGCAAGTCATGTATTGGATGACTTTGATACGTCAAAATAAGGAATGATGACTTTTTTTTTTCCCAGAAGGAATTATGACTTCAACAATATGTTGAACTTTAACCTACCAAACACTAGACTGCGCATATCCATCAGATAAGAGTTTGATCCTACTGGCTAATTTTTTTATAGAAAGAGTTTAATTTTCCACAAGAATATTCTCCAAAACTACTGGCTATAACGAAAAGTGTCAAGTTTGACCGACTTCCAATTTGGTACATGTATATAGTTTCAAATAATTAGTTTTAATCCATATAGTTTCATAAATACATGATCAAGTTTTAAGCATGGGGGTCAAAACCAAAATTCATGTGACTTGTTGAACTCAAAACAATTTTTTATGGAAAATTATGGAGATGAAAACCGATGGTTTGAAACTATTCTAACCAAAACTAACATTCAAACAAGCTATATAATGACTACCAATAGTATTAATCCTTGTTAAAAACAGCCCTTATGGTTCACTATATATACTACACTTTGATTACTAACAAATACTACAACTAGCACACTAGCCTTAACGACCATTATGGATCCCAACACATTTCTCGCATTAATTTTTTCATTCATAGTGGCATGCACTTGTGTCTTTTTCCTTAGGTTTCTCTCAGAAAACTCTAAACCCAAAAACCTACCACCAGGTCCTCCTCCGTATCCTATCATCGGAAACATCCTAGATCTCGGAATCTCCAAATTCCATCAATCTCTGAACAACCTTTCTAAGATCTACGGACCCATAATGTCTCTGAAAATTGGCACTATTTCTACCATAGTTATTTCCTCACCAAGCACAGCCAAAGAAGCTTTTCAAAAGAATGACCAAGCCTTTGCTTCCAGAATGGTCCCTCAGGCTGTTCAAGCTCTTGAACATCACAAAGCATCTGTCATATTCATGCCTTCTTCTAACAACAAATGGAAAACCCTCAGAAAATTATGTGCCTCCATGATATTCTCTCCTAAACTTCTTGATTCTACAGAAGCTCTTCGTGAAAGGAAGCTTCTGGAATTGCTAGGGTTTCTACAAAAAAGATCTAGAAGTAGTTGTGAGGCTATTAATATTGGCGAGGCTGTTTTTATGACGGTGTTGAACTCAATGTCAAATACACTTTTTTCAGTTGACTTGGCTGATCGTTGTCCTGATTCTTCTCAGAAGTTGAGAGAGACTATTTGGAGTGTGCTTGTTGAGGCTTCTAATTATAATATTGCTGATTATTTTCCTATTTTAAGCTCGTTTGATCCTCAAGGGGCAAAGCGAAGGATGAGAAGGCATTTCCAGAAATTGCTCACAGTTTTTGAAAGCATTATTGAGGAAAGGATCCATAAGGTGGATTCGGTGGTAGACAATAATGAAGATGATGATGTTTTAGAGTCATTTCTTCATCTCATCAAGATGGAAAATTCTGAATTCACACACCATGACATGTCACATTTATTTTTGGTGAGTATTAACTTTATATGCCTAGTTTCATTTAGTTTGTCAATAAGAATATGGCAAGTTTTACTAAACTTATGCAAAACTCTCATCTATAATGGTAAAATTTACATAAATCCCTCGATGGTAATGAAGATTAGATTGCGGATAGATATCCCCTTTATTGATATGACAAACACAGACCTCGGTTGAAAGAAGGCTAAAAAATCGACATGAATTCAAGAATAGTTTTGTGAGAGATCTATGTTGTTATTTATATTATAGAAGAGGTTTTTGTAGTTTTGGAGAGTAAAATAAAAATTTATTTCATTTTGCTAAGATTATTACATTTACTCGTTTTGTACAAAACTAGGGTAAAATTTCTTATATCCATTATATTAAGTTATGCAATTGCACATGCATTTGCATCCTTTTTTTTTTTTGTAGATTTATAGTTAAATGATAAAACATGGACCCATGTATATTTTCATAGATGATTAATCTTATACCTAATTCTTGTTATTGCTCTCTTCGTTTCAAACACATAAGGTGTTTTTCCCAAATTAAAGGAAGTCTGAGTTTTAATATGATTTCAAAATATTTTTATAGATTATAATAATGTTTTATTATAATAAGTTCAAAATTTCTAATTTTTTGCGAGGCATCTTCATTCTTTTTTTTTTTTAATAACTGCATCTTCATTCTTTCTATCGTTATTGTTTTTTTAAAAAAATTCGTAGTTAAGCTTGATGAATTTTGGGAAGCTTTATGAATTTTAAGGACCAAAATACTCTTTATCTAAATTAGAACGTTCTACATTTATTAGCATTGAAGTATAAAATTGTAACATACTCATCAATAGCCATTCAAATTATCAAAAAAAATAATAGTTTTATGTTCCAAAATATCTTCAATGTGAATTCAAAAAGGAAAAGATTTTAAGAACACAATCAATCTGAAATATACGCATTTCACGAAAACTAAATAAATGTTAACGATCCACTTGAACCATTGAACATTGAATAACAAGGACCCTAAGTATTGGAATACGTCATAAGGTTGATCAAGCCTTGATAAATCTTGAATTCAATAAAGAACCTTAGAGAGAATCCTCTCTCAAGCAAAAATTCATAAAATGTCAATCTCAAAACTCAAATATGATTTGTAATCTGCTTTTCAGAATGAGCATTACAAAATATTTATAAAAGTTAGATTATGAAATTATATCATGAAATTCTATCATAAGAAGATATATAACTAGATAGACAAGTGGCAACTCAAGGCATAACTAAGGGGACTGGGTTTTGGCATGAATCATAACTAACTATAAATTTTAAAAATTTAAAAATGTCTGAATCATCAATTCTTTTTTTTCCCCCGAAAATGTATCATCAGTCTAATTTTATTCTTTTGATTAATCTGAAAGAAAGTCAATAATGTTTATTGTAGCTGACTGGCTTAAAAACCTCAAATTTGATATATCAGAACTAATTAATATATTATACATATCTCTCGCCTACAAACCAAAACCATTGGCTTCCATTTTATAAATCAAATCTTACATATAAAGCATGAAAATCATAAAATCTACGATCTACTCGATGAGCCATGAATTAAAACAAAAATGAATGATCCGTTAAATGAAAGAAGGAAAAAAAGAAGCAGCAGCTAAATTCAATATAGATTAAAACATCATAATCTCGTATTATCTTCCGTATTTAAAAATACATCTTTTTTTTTATACAGAATGAAAATAAATCTACTCTATACTAGAAGGTACCAATAAAAGAGGGTCTTGTAAGGGCAAAAAGTGGAGCCCAGATGTACGTGACAATGCTTCCTTCGCTAAGGAATCTGCTGCAAGGTTTCGATCTCGTTGGCAGTAATGTATCTTTATACCCCATTCTCTACTGAGCATCTTATGGCCTAGCATAATAAGCTCATGATATGCATGTAGATCGTTTGCTCCTTTATTAATTGGATTGCCTCGAGGCAATCACGCTGTACTATAACCTTTTTGAACCCACCATCCCAATTTCAAAATACATCTTTTGTTCCTTCTATTTTTCGTTACTTTGAGAGCCAATAAACAATGAGAAATAGCGTACAGACCGCAATCACCGCTGACAATATAAGAGTATCCCTCGATCGTCTCCTTTGTATTGAACCTTAAAAGGCAGAGAAATTAGAATAACAAAATAACAACAAAAAAGGAGATAGAGAAAAAAAAAAAACATCAAAAGCAAAGCCAAAAGACACATTGCTTCACAACATACCAAGCAAGCTTCGAATCATAGGGAACTTATCGCCGAGAAACTTCACTTTTCCTTGAACATCACCAAACAAAGCCCTTTGAGACCCCAAAACAGCCCTTGTTGCTTGAGCTTGACCAATCACATCATCAATCTGGGAAGCAGCAAGAGCATTAAGGTATGTATCTTCCAAGTAAATACATAGATAAAAAGAAGTAAATTGGTCGTCATCTACGGGTGCAAGTCATATCTGAATTTCAATCAATAACATATCCTTCAAGAATGCTCCAAATGCAGATATGAGCATCACCACGAATGCATATGTTAAAGCAGCACAAACTTTAATACCATCTCCGATTCTTAATATAAGACACAATTAATTAATCTGGAGAAATCAAAGAAGTTAAATAAATTATTTTAGAACGTTTATATTTATTATTTTTCCCAAATTAATTTGCATAACTTATAAACATATATATAATCTAGAGAGATCATGTAACATCTGTTATAATTCATTAATTTATTTAGTTTCCTTAATCTTTCCCAATTAGTCAAATGGGAATTGTATCAAGGACCGAAGATAGTTGATAACAATATCGTGCCCCAAGTGTAATTGCAAGGCTACCCAAATCTATGTACTCGCTCAAAATAGCTAAAGATATGGAGGAGAAGAGGACAATTGCAAAGGAAATATTTCTAATGCTAATGGGCTACAAGAGATCTCAATATCAAAACTGATTATTGAGAATGGCCCTGAGTGAGCCCCAACTAAAAAGCATGGTCCATCTGGTAAAGACCATCTGGTAAACTTGCAGGCCATTCTTTACAGCTTCCTACATATATTCATGTATATGCAAATTTGCACAATAATTGACATGTATAGGTAATTGAACTATATTAGAAGTTGATACCTTGAACCGCAATAATCTCAATATGATATGTATCCTACTATTGAAAAGTGAACCCAGATAATTTTCAGTGGACATTGTCATCGGTTTCCAAATTCCTTTCCACCGAGAAATATCCAAGATTTTCAAAACAATTGTTGCTATAATGTAAATATAACAAGACACTGAATCGTCTGCTATTTTGCTCTAGTTATTTGATGAACTGAACGGTTTCAAGATCCATATTTTCTTCACCTTTCAAATTGCCAATATTGTTATAGTCGCTTGTCCTAAAAAATTAAGTTGCATGAGCTTGACATGTAACACTCTGAAACCTTCAAGGCGCAAAAATCCAAAACCATCAAATTTTTATTAAAAGTAACAAATGTGAGTACAATATATTAAATAAATTCCGATTAGGCTAAAGAATTGTTAGCTAAAACAACAAGAAATCTTAAAAATTTTATCATACTCAGCCATAACTAGAGTGATAGTCTGCTTTAACATGCAACTATCTTTTTCCATACCACTTTTGCCTGATGATTTTATGTTCGTTGTTTTGAAACATTTATTCATTAACTTGTTTTGTACATCTACTTTATATATGACCTAAACAAAAAAAAAAATTAAAATGGTTCTTCATAATATTTTTCAACTAAAACCATTGTATACCAATTTTACTGTTCTCATTTCTAGGGCTTCACAGAAAACAATATATGACAAACAATAACATCCAGAATTCCATAAAGGTAATATCATTTTTTGTTTGCAAAAATCAAGACATAGTTCCACCCTTAGGATGTTCCATCCATGCTAACATTTTGACACACGTTCCATCCCATTTCTGTGTCACTCATGATGTTCAAAAGATTTACTGATTTTTTATGAACTCATCCTTTATAACTTAATACGCACAATTTTCGCTTCTGCTGTGATTCTACTTTTAGTACCTTCAGATTCTAAGCTTATCCAGAAGTTCCAAATTCTAATTGAAAGAAATCTCCAATTGAAACATTCAAGTAGCTGTAACTTAACACAATACTGATATAACTTAACAGAGGGAAGGAAACAACTGCTAAGGTAGTTACAGTAAGTTAGTAGTGAGGGCCAAGAGTGACAAGATATAAGCTGGTCCCAGCCTTAGGCTATGCATTAAGTAATAATGCACAACGCCTTCTATTCATACTATATCTAGCAACATTTTAGTGCTAGAACCTTCAGCCATCATTATTCTATGTTACTATTAGTTGAATGTATCACCAAGACATATTGATTTATCTATGTAAGATCGTTATCAGTTATTTCTCTTTCATGACAGCAACACATGTTAACTGCCTCACTGCTTTTCTGACAGTATTGTCGGTGTGTGGAGCATACTCTTTAGGAGTTTTCCTTTGGGAGCAAATGAAGTTACCCTCAGAATAATACCACTCTAAATAACCATTGCACTGATGCCAAAAATGTCAAAAAATTTACTAACCTATAACATGTAAGGACAAGCAAGTTATATCAATGAACACAATTTAATCAATAAGTGAATCAACCATCATTTTCTTTTCTTTTTTTATTTTTAATTAAACTATTGAGACTGCAGCTGCAACAATCAACCCACGATAAACAGGATAAAGAAGTGAAACCAAGGTCAATTATGTTGGAACTCCTACACAAAAAACTTATCAAAGAAGTGTGCGGAAACTTGGAATCTTATTTCTTATTCTGCACATGTACAGCTTACAGAAATAAACAATTTACAGAAATAAAAGGCCTAGTAAATCTGGTAGAATAAAAGAATTAAAACTAAATTATTCTGCCCCCAGGAATAACTACAGCAATTTGTGCATAGAAGGCAGGCACAACACGGATCCAACAGGGGTAACATGGAAATTAACAAGTTAGTTAGGACAAAATTTGGGGCAAAGGAGGGTACAACAAATCTATGAACTACACTTGTTACAATGAGCCGTGGCCAAGAATCAGATGATTAGAGTGTAGATAAAAGGGGTTTCTGGTGTGATTTCTGGTGAAGGTCTAAGAGTAATGCTGCCAAACTTGAATTGCCAAGTCTGGGTTTCTTTGTCATGCTTCCTAATTTTCTAGTTTGTGTCACTCATATCTGGGCAATTTGTTGCTGCATTTATGGTTTCCTATCAAAATAAAGAATCAATATGCAAACAGAACTTGAGATCACAGCAATTTAGCCTTATGCCATCAAATTGAGTTTTTAGTCTACAAGAACACTTCCCCAATCATAAAGTTGCATCGGGTCAAGTTACAGCATTAAACTTCCGCTTTGAATAGGTGTGCATAGTGCATTATAGTCCACTTCCAATTTACACCCCATTTGGTAAAAAGACATGGTTTATTCCCTTCCCTATGCGCAAAACTTGAGATATGCAATATTTATTATTCCATTCATATGATTACTCATTACTAATTATATTTTCATATTCTTGCTTATCTAAGGGCATAATGGACATTTGCCATTCACAAAACCACTTTTTCATTAGATTCCCCTTTATACCCAGTAGCATTTTGCTTAGCAGAGGCCCTTATAGTACAAAGATTGCAGCAGTCACCTGACATAATAAATCCGTTCGGCAAAGGAAGATTGCATTAAAGAACATTGTGGGTTGAAGGAAAAAAATGTGGGGAAAGAATTCCACTAGTAAGGATTGTTTTGCATTCAACTGATTTACATCTGTATCATGATTTTCTTCCTTCCTTCAATATAATCATAATATTAAAGAGTAAATATCCACTTATAAGAAGTTGCAGCATAAAATATGAAATCAAAAGGAAAGGAGCAGGAGATTATGGAACAATGATAAACATGGCTGAAGTAAAACACAATGCCCGAACTATTTACACTATTCAATTAAACCTTTCATCCAAACAGAATTAGTCTCCCTCCATCGGCGGAAGAATTCACAGATAGCTAAAAAGCGAACATGCGTTTTCATCTTAACCATTCACCTACAGTCAGACTTAAAGCACAAAGAGAAGAAATGGCACAATTATCATTGCTAGAATCTTCTGACTACATTATACATTTCAATTAACATGAACAACCAACTACAAACATTTGTTGCTTCACATATTAAGAATCAATGTGCTATCTAATAATAGAATATATATACTTACATGAGATATACTTCCATGGATTGCAGATCTCTCACGTAATAACTGCATCCTTGGTGACATACTTCCTGATGCCTGCCAGGAGAAGGAAAATCTAATACACCGGAAAAAATCAACCATTCAATTATATTAAGTCATGCCCATTGCCCACCTTAAAATCAGTAATGTCATCCCTGACTGAACTCAAAAGCTCCGCATGTTCTCTCATTGAATTTATGTTACCCTTGATACGTCTAAATTCCTGAAAGTTATAACAACATTCAACATGGGAAAGCATGAGATAAACCTACAACATTCTTCTGCTTGCTTGGCAGGAGGAAAATTTAATAGAATAATATGAATGTACCATTTTTGTCTCATCATGGGCATATTGATTGCTCTCATCAACAAGACAAGAGTAGTTTAAAGGACCCAAGTAATTTGTGTTTATGTAAGGAAAATGAGTTCATGCAGAGTTGGACATACCATAACAGAAAGTTAAGAGGTCACTCTTCTTCCATATCATGTTTTTATATCCTATTAGATCCTTTCCAAGTTCATTATTCTCCATAGCTGTTAATTCCTTCCCTCTTTCGCTGACGCGGACATTAAAGAATAGATGAAATGAAAAAATATATTGGCTGAAATGACATAATACTGAGTGCGACATGGAATTGTTGCAAATCATTTGCATGGAACCTTAAAACTATATCATATTTAAAAAAAAAAAAAGCAGTGGCACATAAGTGAAATGTTGCTTGATAAAGCTGTACAGGAATACCAAGAAAAACAACTCAAAGAAGTTTTTGAATGGGACCTTTCAGTTAATGGTATATATAAATAGTTGTTTGTTGATAGAGCATATCGGCATAAAATGATCTATTTATTCATCTGGCGGTATAAGGTTTGTTGTTGTTGTTATTTTACATAAATCATACCTGAGTAAACTCATGAAGAATGTCTCTGTGCCTGGCTAATTTCTGGGTTACAGAAGTAGCTGATGCAGCATATGCTGCACATCTACTCATTGAATCATTTATGTCCAATAGTTTCTCAAGCAAGGATTGGATTTCCATTTCCATTGACTTCCATGATCTACTAGACCCTAGAGGTGGTGACCCACCTTCCACATAACCTGAATGAAAAAGTTAGATTAATACAATTGTATAAAGGACTATGGCTGAGCTAGAAAATCAAACACTACAATCCAAATGCCAGAATATGGTTAAAACCGCCCAATTATATATGAATAAAAAATAAGATAAGCACTGGCTACGAGCCATATGTAGTAGTCGTTGTCGTCGTCGTCGTGGTGGCGGCGGCGGCGGTAAATACTCAACTAAAATTAATACAAAGTAAGAGATAAAATGCATTTTAGGTGATTATAGTCTTCCATAGCAATATACAGTTACTAATCCCAAACAGCCGTTTAAGCAGGAAACTTGTATGACCTTAATAAGCTGGAATCCAGTCAGGAATAATTGGTATATGCTTTCTAGAAGTGAAGAAACCAATACTAACAGACAATAGCCACTATACAGATGGAAAAAAAAAATATAGCATATGAACCGATTAAAAAGGAGAAAATAACATAAAAAGCGACAGCTACAGGACAGGAAGATATATAAAACTTTCTCAGAGAAGAAGAATGCGTAACCACTAACATCTCTGGACTGTTATAAAGTGACTGTTGCGGCATAATTTCTGAAAATGTACCGCCAAGACAGACAAAGAAATATTCAACCAACTTATAGCTTCTAAAGCGAGAGAAAAAGGAAACAAACCCCAGGCTGACCCAGAGCAGAGGGGTTAAAAATATTGCAAATATCTTTATCATTGATATTCACCTTAAGAGATAAAACCCACTTGTTAAGGCATCAACCTTCTCCAGAGGAAAATTACCGCATACTGCTTTCTGTCTACTATTTTTGGATCTTCGTAACTTCTTGAATAGGCAATTTAAGCTTAAAAATAGGACTCACACCAAATGAAGAAACTCATCTTGATTTTATTTCTCCTATAACTTGTCTATCCATAAATTGCATTTGAATTCCAGTTTTCCACGGTACAGAGGCGATCAATAACATGAAACCTAAGAAGAAGCATAGAGAACAAGAAGCACGTTCAATAAATAATCCTTAAAAAATGATAGATCCGACCAAGCTCCTCCTCCGAGGAGTAAAAAAAAAAAAAAAGAGTTGCATTGAATTAAATCTGCCAAGCTGCTTTCATTAAAAAAAAATAAAAAAAAATCCGCTAAGCTGTTTAGCAACCACAAGAATCGGGCAAACGAAATATTGAGAGTCAATGGAAATTTCATTCCCTTCATAGTGAAATAAATCAACGAGAACGTGCCTCATCAGAATTGGGGTGAACCCCTTCTCCCCAATGCAGGCAAATCATGTTGCAATTCTCAGAGGCATTCAAGAAAAGAAATGTCAATTTGGGGAATCAAACACAGAACCACTACACCATACGTCTAAAGTCAACATTCATCAATATGTGAAGAAGCAAAGCGTGGGGTGAAGAATTGAGTAGGCAACACCATGAAGAAAACAAACCTCCTTGTGTGAACCTAGAGCCTAGCTTAGCATAAGAAGACAGCTTGACGTCAAGATCGCCCTCGATCTTCCGCGCTTCCTTTCTCAGTTCCTCCCAACCAGATTCCTGCAACTCCATGACCGGATCCGACAAACGGATCTTCGAAGAAACCAAATCAAGATCCTCCTTCTTCGGTTATCTTCTAATCACACGACGACGAATCGGTTGTTACAGTTAAAATTCTGGTTCACTCGCATCACTGCCTGTATTCAAAATTCAATCGTTGGTTCAGGCTTCGCTTGCTCCCTCACATCTCTCAATTTTACAAACAGTCACAGCAGTGAAGAGAAGGATCGTCTGCATAGAGCCCACCGTAACCAGACCTGCAACCTGGCATCATGTTTGATGCATTTGTTCACTTCCTCTTGTTGAGGATCATTGCCATGGATCCCAATTTCACCGGGCCTTCACAAGTTGGTGGCCCACTTTTTTTTTTTTTAAAAAAAAGCCTTATAATAGGTCATATAATTTTCTATTTCACGGATATGTATAGTCTATATTTGATTTAATTTATTTTTATTTTTTATAATAATTCCTTTTTAAAAAGCAATCATATGCTTTAGGATGTAAAACAATATATACAAAATTAATGAATACTTAAACTGAATAAAAAATTAAAATTACATATATATCTCCAAATGAATAATAACATAATAATACATTCTCAAAAATATATAATATGAAGGGTTGTTTTAGTTAGCGGTGACAGAAGTAACTTTTTGGTAGAATAAATTTTGGAAAATGAAAGGTATAGTAAAAGTTAGATAATGTGATGTGCTTTTTATTTAGATTGTAAGTAACCGAAAAGATTTTTCGTGAAATTGAGAATTTTCTTAGATAAATGTTTGATAAATAAGTTTTAATGGAAGGTGGACTAAAAGAATATGAATAAGTTACTTCAAGTGGTTTTTTGGCTTGAAGCTCCTTCTTGGGCTGAGGTCATTTTCCCCCAATAAAGACACAAATGCACTAGGTTGAACCTAACGCCTAGACAAACAGGCTAGAAGTCATTAGGGCAAATGGTAAAATTTGAATAAATCATTTGTCATGTAAGGCTACTTTTATCCCAAAAAATCACATTTTCATAAAATGCTCCAACCTTTCGGTGATGTCTTGGACAATATTTATCTCCATTGTTTGCAATAGACTTTTTTGTGTGTTTGCAATAGATTTTGTCTCCCTTTAAAACCTTCAAGGTAGCAGGATGCATGCTCTTTTTAAAACAAAAAAAAAAACTATACATTTTATAGTTCTTATTTATAAGTATGATTTGACGTAATTCAGTCTTTGAACTTTTGACTCGTCTATAATTTTGGTGCCTTATATTTTTAGTTTTCATATTATCATATTTATCATTTTTCATTTATGCATGAGTCATCCTATGTGGCAAAAAAGTACTTTTGCTACAAATGTATTTTTTATAAAATAAAAAAAAGAGATGAGTAAAGAGGATGGACAAACAATGAAAAAAGGCATTATTGGATGATGAAAATGATTAGCGAAAATAAAAAAAACCTCTTGAATTTGGAAATTCAAAAAAGTCATATGAATAAGCACAATGGCAAATAAGGGAGAAAGTAGGAATTTGGAATTTCAAATTTTGGATTGAAATGACCAAACTAATCGATAACTATTTGAAACCCAGTTACTATTAGCATAGAATTTGACCAAGAGGGGGTGAACTGGTCACTTTTTACAATTAAAAACACAATGTAAAGAATTAAAACAAAATCAACAAGTTAGCAGAGAGAGAAGATGAATACAAGAGATTTATCCTGGTTCGGTCCTCTTGACCTACGTCTAGTCCTCAGATCGCCTTTGAGATTTCTCAATCCACTATCTGTAATAACAAAAGGTGTAACCCCCAAAAAATCAGCCACAATACAATCGCAGTTAATTATGTAATTTGTAATTCCTTCTGATACCATTTGTAACCATTTATAATCCCCACAATATACCAGACATTTAAACACAATTAATTATTAAATCCTTAAAGTTCAAGGCACAAAAGTTATGAGTGAGACACCCAGCCCATAAACCTTTCACAATATCACATTGATCTAAGGCACAAATCTCGGCCTCAAGTCGCCACCAGAATTCATAAAAATCGACCATGATCGAACCTCACAATAAACATATAGGTTTATTTATAGATATGTACCTGAAATAAGTACGTAATATGTTACACATACCAAAAGACAAATTGTTAACCATACATTTAAAATCACGATATAACCATAACGATAAAAACAAATCATAGTATGCAAGCTGATACTACCCAGTCCGCACATTTGATAAAACTTTGTCATTGTAATGCAATGGAAATGGATCAAAAGATTTGTGATTTCCAAGGATTGCACTATAGGGTGATAAAACTTTGTCGTTGTAATGCAATGGATCAAAAGATTTATGATTTCCAAGGATTGCACTATAGGGTGCAGCCCTAGGGTGGTTTTCTACAGAGCTGTTTATACCACTAGTTACCTAGCTTGTGATTAAGTTCTCTTGTAATTGAAAATCGTTTTTAATTCAAAATTGCTATGTACCTAAAGGCTAAATAAAAAGTAAAATATCTTTTTGGTATTTTTTTGGATTTTGTGTAAGTAGCAAAAACATGATTGGGGTGTAAAAGATGTTGGATAATGGATTTCCACTTGAAAATGAGTTAGGCTTGTTGGGATTAGGGCATACACATAGCAAAATTTAAAATTTTCTAATCCCAAATACGGATCTGTCAAATGCGTTTAGATCGAGGAGATGAAGGCTTACCTTTTGCGTTTCAAGATTGTCTCTTGCTTTGCGTCTGGATCTCTTCAGTTCCACAACGTCCCACGTTCTTACTTTCGATCACGAGGAGCTGACGTTCTTTCAATCGCCTCCCTCTACCGGTATCCCGCAAACGGTCTCCAACAATAGCAGCATGCTAGTGCCTCTTGGTTCCACTCTTCTCTAGGGTTTCTTGGCTCAAGGATGGACTCAATTTCGAAAATTGGATTTTTTTTCTTCTGTCCACGAGCTCTTATATTTATAAAGCTCATAGAGTACATCATAATAAAAGATTAATCTTTTATTAATCTTGAAAATTCAAATTTTAATTTCAGAAGGATGTTCTAGATCTAATCTTGAAATTCAAATTTCAAAAGATATTCAAGATCTCATCTTGAATTTCGGATTTCAAGGATATTCTAGATCTAATCTTGAAATTCAAATTTCAAAAGATATTCAAGATCTAATATTAAATTTCGAATTTCAAAGATATTCTAGATCTAATCTTGAAATTCAAATTTCAAAAGATATTCAAGATCCAATCTTGAATTTCGAAATTCAATATTCAAAATGTTAAATTCGAATTTTGCAATCTTAACTTCAAAATTTATATAATATTGTGCAATTTCGAATTTCAACATATATATACACATATATTTAAAATTCGAATAAACCCTAGAAATAAAGCTTATGTTGGGCTGTTCTTGTGTGCTACCCTGTAGGCCCATATAAAGTTGGCAGTAGGCTAAACTCAACATTAGCCCACAAGTCACAAGCGGTCTCTAGCAAGACATTACGACTACCCAAATTATATGGGGATCGTTAACACGATGCAACCTTTTACGCAACCACATCACGTCCCTTTTGTCACGCGATATTTCAGTCAAGGATGACGTCATCCTTCTGTTCCCGACCATTACTTTCTCGATCTCTGAGTAGTCTGATTAAAGAAACGAAAACTCCTTTTCGTTACAGTATGGCCATACATTTCTCAGACTCACTCATCGAGGGGCCTAGTAATATCTCTCAACTAATGTGAGGGATAAATCACATCTTGATCACTCACATTCCTCCACATGAAAACCCCTAAGCCCGATCATAGCCTTTATCATCACCCGATCAAAGATGACTTTTGACTAGGTCAAAGCTTAACGACTTTCATGTAGGAATCCATGATGATCTCAGGTCGAAGGGTATTGTGATGTGATTACATATGAGATAAGCTAATGACTTGATCCATGCAGCTTTCTCATAGCGGGTCGGTCCAGCACCTTGTACTCTTACAAGTGCCTATGACTTTGACTTGTATTTCCATACCTTATCAAAGTCATGCTGGTCTTGCTTTATCTTTGTTCCCACATAGATAACTGACCAGGGACATTTAGGACAATATTCATAATTTGTCCATGGATGCAATTATCATAATAAACACGCAAAGTTTATGATAATTAAATGGAGAAAATTCATTAAAATAAAAAATGTACGAAGTACAATGATTGGCCCTAGGGCACAATTTCCAACATCCTCCTACTTGCACTAGGTACAATCATTAATTATTCTAATTCCCATTGTCCTAACATGACCCTCATGTTTTGCTTGTGCAATCGGCTTGGTAAGAGGATCAGTGACATTATCCCCTCCAGGAACTTTACATATTTTGATGTCACCTCTATCATTAATTTCTCTGATAAGGTGGAAACGCCTGAGTATATGTTTGGTCCTTTGATGTGACCTGGGCTCTTTGGTCTAAGTAATAGCACCGTTGTTGTCACAAAACAAATCTATTGGATTTGAGATGGTAGGAACCACCCCAAGTTCAGTAATGAACTTTCTAATCCAAACGGCTTCTTTTGCTGCATCTGATGCTACTATATACTCAGCTTCCGTTGTAGAATCAGCTACTGTATTTTGCTTAGAGCTCTTCCAGCTTACTGCACCACCATTCAATAGGAATACAAATCTCGACTGCGATCTAGAGTCATCTTGGTTAGTCTAAAAACTCACATCTGTGTAACTAGTTACACAGAGCTCATCATCCAAACCACCGTATACCAAGAACAAGTCCTTAGTCCTTCTCAAGTGCTTAAGGATATTCTTAACGGTAGTCTAGTGACCCTCACCTGGATCTTGCTGGTACCTACTGGTCATACTCAAGGCAAATGAGACATCCGGTCGAGTACATAACATGGCATACATAATCGATCCAATAGCCGAGGCATATGGAATCTTAGTCATACGATTTCTCTGATCCAGTGTTTTTGGACACAGATCCTTTGAGAGAAGGGTGCCATGAGACATGGGTATGTACCTTCTCTTTGAATCCTGCATACTGAACCTATGCAGTATTTTGTCTATATATGTACTCCCACTTAAGCCTATAAGCCTCTTTGATCTATCTCTATAGATCCTAATCCCTAGGATGTAATTGGCTTCGCCCAAGTCTTTCATTGAAAATGACTTTCCTAACCAAGACTTGACACTCTGCAAGGTAGGAATGTCATTCCCAATGAGTAAGATGTCATCAACATAAAGCACCAAGAATATAACTGTGCTCCCAATGACTTTCTTGTAAACACAAGGTTCATCCATGTTTTGAATGAAGCCAAACTCTTTGACTACTTCATCAAAACGATGATTCCAACTCCATGATGCCTGTTTTAATCCATAAATGGACCGTTGAAGCTTGTATACCTTACCAGAGTCCTTTAAACGCACAAATCCTTCAGGCTGTATCATGTACACATCCTCAAGTACCTTTCCATTAAGGAAAGTTGTCTTGACGTCCATATGCCATATTTCATAGTCATAATATGCTGCAATGGCAAGAAGGATTCTGATTGACTTGGCCATCGCTACTGGGGAAAAGGTTTCATCATAGTCAACACCATGAGTTTGTGTCAATCCTTTTGCAACCAGCCTTGCCTTGAAGATACTGACATTGCCATCCTTGTCGGTTTTCTCTTTGAAAACCCATTTACACCCAATGGTTTTTACACCTTTAGGTGGGTCAATCAAGGTCCATACTTGATTATCATACATGGATTGCATTTCAGACTTCATAGCATCATAAACTTTCTCCTTACCCTTTGATGAATTTGTACCTAGAAATCGTTAGTGGGGGAGGGTGAGATTCGAGGAATCCCAGTAGCAAACATTACAAACAATGCATGTAGGATGAATGCTAGTGCATGATAAGCTTGCCTTACATAGGCTCATGTTCACATAATGAAATGCTGCGTGCTCAATATTTCATGAAATGTACTTATGGCCATAGTAAAAAAAAAAAATAGAGCTTCATTCATTCATACATGCTTCACATAATCTAGCAAAGAACTGCAGCAAATCGATGCATAACATAAACATCACATACATACAAGTAAATAAGTTCACTACCTTTTAGACTTTGCCTCCTCCTCTTGTACCTTGATCTTCTAACCATAGCCTTTTCTTTGTTACTTTATAGTCCTAGATAAGTAATGACATTATTAGAGTCATGAAAAATGAATGCCCAATAGGCCACATTAGCCCTAAAGGCTTACTTTCACCCCTGGAGTCCCACAACTTACATTTGGTCACTTTCTTTCTTAAATTCACATAGTAACCAAAAACTGTCAACATGTTGACTAAACTTTCAAAAATCATAATTAATGCTATATAACTCCAATTGGGTGTTCAAATTCCTATGTGAAGCTCTTTCAGTATAATTTCATATAAAAATACTCAATTCTAGCCATCAAAGCCATATCATTCCCAGAATTTCGTCAAATACAAACTGTTCCAGATTTCATTCCAGAAACAAGACACAATTTCAAAAATTCATATCTCCCAGCACACAAATCCAATTAACTAACATGACCTA